>JADRCC010171320.1:0-11187 GCA_019843855.1 Hylomyscus alleni | reverse complement strand
TCTTACCCCCCTCTCTCCACGTTATTCCTTTTATTCTAGATATCTTCTTTAAAGAGGGAGGTAAGAAAAGTTTTCAGATAACTAAATATTAGTTAGAAAAAAAGCAGGGAGCTAAGAATAGATGGTTATTTTACCACAGAAAGGTGATGATTATTAGTGGAAAGTTAAAATAAAATCTCTGTGCAGAAAAAGGGGTTCCAAGGGCTTATTAATTTTAGGACACAGAGATCATACCCTTTTGGATGTCTGAAGGTGAAGCCATAGGGACGTGTGCATTCCAGGCAAGCACTCTACCACTGGGCTGCATCTCCAGTCGTGGAGATCCAGTCATTTTGAGACCGATTCTCAGTATATAGCCCAGGCTAGCCAGAAACTTGTTATGTGATGCAAGATGGGTTTGAATCCATGACTCTTCTCACCCACGAGCTGATATTAAAGTCATGTGTCACACTCAGGTTATTTTTAATGTTTTCTCTACTGTGGCATTCTGAATGCTGCATAAATGTTCTCATCAGAGTTGTTCCTGACATCACAAACACTTGCCTTAAATGGATATGGAAAAGTCCAATTCTAGTAGGTTTGTACATAATGAAATGTGAAAATATGATCATAATATAAAATAGATTCATGGAATTTGTACTTTTAAAAATCTAAATGAAAATAGAGACGTGAAGGTGATACAAAATTTGAAATATTTGCTGACATTTCTTCAGAGAAGAAACCTGACAAAATGCATACTTGATTCCAATATTTAATAGTGAGCTGAATAAAACTCTGTAGTGACTGGGGGATGGAGTCATGAAGAAAATCTGCCCAAACAGAACTTAAATTTCTACTTAAAATGTGTCAAAAGTATTTAAAATGAAAGATTTATTTGATTATTAAGGTGATTTTTTTCTCTGTGCTTTTACTCCACAAGAAATTATTACTCTGTGGTGATTTAGGACAAAGAATAAGAGAAAACATAAATCAGGATCACATAAAAGCCTGAATTAGTGAATTCAGTGAATTTGAGCTGAACCTTACATGGTGCTCACACTTAAAAGAACAAAAAACAAAACAAAACAAAACAAAAACCAAACAAACTCTCCTTCCTTAGCCTGAAATCCTTCATTTTTGGAAGACATTTGGCCATAATGTCAATGTTTTATTTTTCACCAATAATTTTGATTACATAGAACATCATTGCCTTCCTCTCACTTTCCCTTCCAAAACTATGAAGAGCTGGTTTATGTCAAATGGATAAGAATAAGTGGAGGGTTAGGGTTGCCATCCCACAGTCAAAAAACTCTGACTCAGAATTGTTCCTGTCTAAAAGAACTGCAGGGACAAAAATGGAGAAAAGACTGAAGAAAAGGAGGTCCAGTGACAGGCCCAAATTGGGATCCATTTCAAGGAGAGGTGTGCTTACAGACAGGAGCCTAACATGGCTGTCCTCTGAGAGACCCAACAAGCAGCTGACTTGAGACAGAGGCAGATACTTACACTCGACCAATGGACTGAAGTTGGGGACCCCTATGATTGAAATGCGGAAAGGGTGGAAGAAGCTGAGAAGGAAGACCAGGAGTCTCAACTAACCTGGACCCCTGAGATCTCTCAGACACTGAGTCACCAGTCAGGCAGCACACATGAGGCCTCTGACACATACACAGCAGAGAACTGCCTGATCTGGCCTCAGGGAGAGAAGACATACCTAACCCTTGAGAGACTTGAGCCCCAGGGGGTGCGGAGGTCTGGTGGGAGTGGGGACATCCTCTTGGAGATGGAGGGGAGGGGAGGAATGAGGGACAGTTGGGGGGTAGACCAGGAAGGGGATAACAACTGAACTGCAAAAGGAGATTAAAGAATAATAATAAGAAAAAATTAAAAAATAGAAAAAAGAATAATGAATTTTTCAAACCCCCAAAGAGGCATCATTCTCCAAAACAAGAGAAGAACTTTCAGTATTGCAGACTTAACACTGACCTAAAGTAACCTGAATTTCATGTAATAAAACCATAACATTTTCAAAGTGATGATATTCACCCCTCAAACTAATAAAAAGCATCTAGAATATATGGTTTTCATTTCCCAGTTCTAATTTTCTTTAAGAGAAGTGCTTATCCAAACATCAAGAATAATATCCAAGTTAAAAAA
Organism: Hylomyscus alleni; assembly: GCA_019843855.1. Classification (NCBI taxonomy): domain Eukaryota; kingdom Metazoa; phylum Chordata; class Mammalia; order Rodentia; family Muridae; genus Hylomyscus; species Hylomyscus alleni. The sequence goes on along the minus strand of JADRCC010171320.1, from coordinate 9,051 downwards.
TGATTTTCAGGACATCCATAATATCTTCTAAGTATTTAATCTCTATGATGTACTTCCTTATGTTTAACTTCTTCATTGTGTGCTTATTCTGTTTGTTAAAAAAAATGGGGAGTGAGAGGAACATTTGAAAATCATTCAAACTGAGTCTTTTCCTTAATATATGTGAATCTAAAGATGAATGGAGGATGAACTGCCAGAAAATTTAATACCAAGCCAATCCTTTGCTGTCCCGTTTCTTCAGTATCTCAGTGTCTTAAGGGGATAGAACTGTTTATCTGATCAGATTGAAGGAGGTGCTTCAGAATTTCTTCCTTCCAAGATTTAAATTTCCTTGTCAAGTTCCCAAAGGTGCTATTCCATATAGACTAAGTTGTTCACACCGAATATGAGCTGGCTTACAAGCACTACTCCTGCTTCAAAGGAAGGAAAAATAGACCTGGGTTGAGGTTGTTCTTCATTTTTAAACATCTCTGTACTGGGGTGAGATATATTTGTTGCCCTTTCCATGTGGCTGTAGCAAGCCCAGAAAATTAGTGTTCAGAGAAGAATTTGTTTTCCCTATTTAAAAAAAAATGCTTAGCTGTTTCTTCCCTCTTTCTAGTAGTCTCTCCATTTCCCCTTTCTCACCTCGGTCCTAAAAAAGAGGAGACTATTAATCTAGATTACAGTTTGGAGAGTATAACTTCTACCTTCTCCTGTGACCCATTGGCCCAGAAGTTAGATTTAGAGCCATTACCACCCTCCCCCCTTAGGCTTTCAGTTTAGTGTCCTTGATATCACACATCCAGGATGAAGCCTTGGTAGTGAGTTGCAGCTGTTGCCTGTAATGTGACACTTTAGGGGAATGCCTGGCCTTTAGTGTAGGTCCCTATAAAAGCAACAGTACAGGGTCAAAACTCATCTCAAATATCACGTCCTTTGGGAAGTCGGCCCTGTACCCCACCCAGTGTCTCCTTACCCAGTGCTCCAATATTTTGTGTTTGTTTTTAAACCTGAGCATTCTTCTTGATGCATATGCTGTGATCATATCGCTCCTCTCTTTTGGAATGTCTGGCAATATGAATTCTGTCTATGGTCTTTGCTTTGTACAATGCATAGCATAGCAAGTGAAACAATAAACGCTGAATGATCACCACCTTCACGTTAACATCTTTCCAAGATCAGGGTCAGCTGAAGATACATGTGAAATTCCTTCTGTTTGTGAAAATTGACCTTTCAAAGAGTGATTCCATACTTTGTCATTATCTAATACCCAATACCTCTAATTTTGTAATGACTCATAATCCTAACAAGTTATATTTAATGCTTTGCAGTTTTCTTATGTTTAAACCATTGCATTATTAGCAATGGTTCATGCAATGCATGCTAAATGTAATAAGTAATATTTGTATTTGAGTACGGTGCTTATTGAACCTAGCACAGGAATGATGTCACAATTGAATGAGATAAGGGAAAAGGTTAAGAAAACTGCTTGCCGGGGCTAGAGAGATGGCTCAGTGGGTAAGAGCACCGTCTGCTCTTCCAAAGGTCATGAGTTCAAATCCTAGCAACCACATGGTGGCTCACAACCACCCATAATGAGATCTGACGCCCTCTTCTGGTGCATCTGAAGTCAGCTACTATGTACTTACATATAATAAATAAATCTTTAAAAAAGAAAAAAGAAAAAAAAAGAAAACTGCTTGCCTAATAAATGTCTGTTTCTTTCTAATTTGAACCTTTCCCCCTTGTCTTTTTAATCCTACTCCTCTTTTTAGTACTACATTCCTAACCTATAAATTACATCTTCCTCCACCATCTCTGGCCATCTGTTCAGTACTTTCCTATGCTTAAAGACACTTGCTTGGAATCTTCTATGCTCTCAGGCTACACACCCCCAATGTTTACTTGTCTTTGCCAACCCTTCTGAATTGTCCATGGAATGAGTTGATAGCCATAACAATGACTGTCTCGCTATCCATTGGTTTCATGATCACTTCATCTGTCCTCTCAGTTCTAGTCACTTTTTTTTACTGTGTGACTATGACCCAGCTGAAGTCTTCTCTCAAGGGCAACTTCCTGGTCAATAAATTCAATGGCAATTGATCTCAGAGATTAAAAGCACAGGACTCAAGGATCAACAGATTTTGAGTTAATGCTAGGTTGCGCATTACAGCTAGCTATACAGACTTACTTAAGTTTATTAGCCTATATACTCAGTTTTCTTGGATTTAAAAGGGGCAAGACCTGGGTGGAAGAAGTGGCTCCATAGTTCACACCACACATTGCTCTTGCAGAAGCCTGAGTTTGATTCCCAGCATCATATCAGAAGGCTCATGACCACATGTATCCCAGCCCTAGAGGATCAAACTTGTCTCTGGCCTCCATAGGCACCTGCACTCACATACCCACAAACATAAAAATAATAAATATTTAAAAAGAAGCCTAAAATTACCAAAATCATAGTCTGCTGTACAAGAAATTCTGAGATTAAATGGGGGAATTCCTGTGCTCTGCTAAGCACAATACCTGAAATACAGAATCTGGTCCATGAGTGACGAAATTTAGACTACTCTAAAGCTGGGTTCTGTTCAACTTTTATAGACCTGGCCGTAATACCAATAATACACTGAACATTTTGTTCCTCTTACCATTTACTGCTCTGTTGCCATGCACAGCATTGCTAACTCTCTCTCTTCCTTCCAATATCTTTATTTCCTTTCATATTAAAACTTAACGGTTTCCCCAAATACCATTTTGAGTCTAATCTTTTACATGTAACATCTTACAAATCTAAACAAAGACACTGGAATAATTCTACTTATACCTTGCAATGTGTGGGGTATATTGAATTTGGTTTCTTCTTCACTTTTGATCCCAGAACAATTATATTATTGTTCCAGTAATACAGGACCGTCCTAGGTTTCAGTTCTTGTCCTATGTTTTTCTTTTTCAATAAGACTGGAAATATAGAGCTGGAATTTAAAGTGGAGATATTGCACATCTATAATTGTATGTATTTTCTTCTTTCTAAATTGACTTTCATTTTGACTGTTTCATTTTTGGTTTTGGTTTTGGTTTTCATTTGTCACTAGTATGACAGAATTCATTCTGCTCTACCTGGCTTATTGTTTGTCTCTCCCTAAACTTGTCATATGTACTCAATTGCCTCTGGAGATTTGATTGTATTGGTATCTTTATTTCCTTTCATATTAAAACTTAATGGATTCCCCAAATACCATTTTGAGTCTAATCTTTTACATGTAACATCTTACAAATCTAAGCAAAGACACTGGAATAATTTTAGTTATACCTTGCAATGTGTGGGGTATATTAAATTTGGTTTCTTCTTCACTTTTGATCCCAGAACAATTATATTATTCCTTTTTAAATCATCCATCTTAACAAAAACTGTTAAAATTATTTAATCACTCATAGGTTGACACTTCATTGATCTCCTCTAACTATAGGATAAACCTTACCCCTTCTCCAACCCCTCAAATGACTATGGCGTGGTTCAGTTTGTTTCTGTTCAACTGAACTTGAGTAAATTTTGTTCTTCAGTCGTCTTCTCTGATCTTGCTTCTTCAGGCCCTGTTCTTTTGTTTACTTCCAAAAGTAGCAGCAGTGATTTGCATAAGAAGGAAAAAGTTGTTCATTTCAAGATTTTTTTCTCTCATTTTTGCTTAGTGTCTGACAACAAATTAGTTACTTAGGGATGGTGCTGACTGGAGGCAAATGGATAGGGGATTGAGTAGTTGAGCAAATGGGAAAATTGGTAGATCTAATTATTAGGAAAGCAAGACTAAACTTTTGCTTGTGCAGCCCTATTGGATGCTGAAATGTATAAATCTCTTTGTGAAAAATGAAAATGAGTCAATATGATTCCTTGACATATTATGTGCACAAAGCCATAGACACTAGAAGACATCCCATAGAAGACACAATCTCAAATTCAGATTAGCCCACCTTCTTTTTACTGCGCTGTCAGTGAGAACACTGAAAGGTGAACAAAAGTAAACAAAACCTCTAAATAGCAAAATGATCCTTAGTATGAGCATTATTACAGTAAATACTACACAAAAATAGATGTTTGTCATAGGACAAACATCTTTTCATTTGTGCATATACTTGCTTCTTTTGATGTGACCCCCTTCTGTCCCTGTGACCCAGGATAGGTATGAATTATGGCTCAACACAAAATCACAGACTTACTTAAAATGTAAGGACACTTTGAAAAAGATATTTATGTGCCACTCCACTGTATTGTTCTCCAGGGTGAACTTCGTAGATGACAACATATTCCATAGACAAAAGGCTGGGTGCACTCTCAGTTATAGGTGACAAATAGTTTCTTGTGAGATTTAAGTTTAAAAACAGTGATCTGTTATTCACTCATACACCGGAATAAATTTGCTAAGGACAGCTTAGGGAGCTTCATTAAGTATATGGATGTTTATAAAATTTAAAATTAAATTTAATATTACTATTATTGGTTGTGTGCACATGCCAAAAGTATAAATGTGAATGTCAAAGGACAATTTGGGGCATTGGCTGATTTCTTCCACTGTGAGTTCCAGGCTCTGAACTCAGGTTATTTGGCTTATAGAGTAATCAGCTTTATTCACTAAGCGACCTTGCCAGTCATAGACTTTTTAAGTATAAAGTGAAAATTAGGCCTTAAAAAATAACTTTGATGATAGACTTTTTACAGTAGCCAATAGTACTCATGATGGGATGGGGAAGTTTTCCCAGGACTCTTGATAATACAATAGATAACAATACATAGATCGCCTGCTTTGCCTACAAACCATACAATTTTTTCATGGCCAGAAATCTGCTCTCAAATTGGTATGAAGTTCAATTTCAAAAAACTAATACTTTTGGCCTTTGATTTGAAAATTCCAAGACTTAGATTGTTGTTCTTATGGTCTTACTCTCAGGAAAAAAAAAACAATAAGCAAGGGGACTTTGGGGTAGATTGCAATTGGACAATGTCAGCTAAGATGATAAGAAAGTATCAATTCAGGCTTATTGTATCTTCCTTAGAAAAAAATGACATGAGGAACAGTTACCAAAAACATCTTTAAAAAGCCTCATGTGTGTGTTTATTTTAAACAGGCTCAGGACACGCTGCACAAAAGGCCTAGCTAACAGTTTTTAACTGTGGAAACAGGACTAAGGATGGCCAGGTGAGAGGAGACAGAGTCACGGACAAATCTCAGGCATCAGATCCCAGAGACCAGCATCAAGGTGCAAATCTGAATGTAAGGCCCCGTGTCTAAACTTCTTATAGACAGCGTTTGAGCCAATCCCAAGCCCCTAAATCCTTGGCTAATCATATCTCACCACACTGTTACCATGCTCCAATGAAAGCCCTGCCTGACGAGGTTAGTCATGAAGAGGGGGCAGGGCACACAACACTGTCACTTGTTAGGATATCTTTAAAGACAAGGGAAGCAGCCACCACCCTGGCCTCAGTTTGGTTCCTTTTTGCTATCTCAGCTGTGTTCCGGAGCCATCTTAGATCTAATGCCATGTATGGCTGGTCTGTGGTGCCTCACTTTCTAGCCCACTTTTTCCTACTCAAGGTTGACTTCCACATGCCACACACTTGGCTGATCCCATACCTCCAAGGTCTCTTAGTCTGAGTGGAGAAGCGGCATTTTGACTCTCAGTCCACAGAGCTATTTTCGTGTTTGGTTTCTTCCTCAGATCTTTTTTTTTCTCTTTCCAAGGAAGGAGAGAGGAAGTTTCCCCAGGGTGGGAGAGGAATGGAATGATGAGTATACTGAAGACGTACCTTGACACCTGAGCACTGAGACAAAAGTTCTGTGTCACTTTCCTTTCCTCCAGGCAGGAAGGAAGAGAAATTGGGGTTTGTGGGAAACTGGCACACACAGGTCCATCTAAAACTTTCCCTGGTGAGAGCTCACACAAGGAGATTTGGCCGAGGCTGTGGGTTTCTCCGACTTGGAAATACAAGAATTTTAATGTATTACATTATCTTGCTTAAGATGGGAAACCACTTCCTAAAAGTTGGATGTCTTTTTGGAGGCAAAACCTAAAAATGATTGCTGCCAAGAACTGCTACAAAGAAGCCTATCCAGCTCTTTGTCCCTTCAATGGAAACTGACAGCTTTGACCTTCCTCCTGAGGTTGTTAATAAGTTTCCCTCTATACTGACAGAATGGGAACATTAACAAACTATAGTCAAGTAGGCCAGATTTTGAGGTCTCGTGTCAATTTCAAAGTCAGACATCTGTAGAAAGCTCAAGCATCTGGTTTGTAGTAACATGGAAGCCGAGAGAAGCAATTCCCCCATTATAATGAACTGAAAGGGTGGTTGATCATTCACACTGATCCAGTGGGAAATACAAAAGTATAAGTTAAAATCTCAGTCGAAAGAAGTTTATTAGCATACATCAGAAAAAGCCAATGGTTGAGAGATAGTAACTTGTTCATTTTAGTGTGGCTTTGTGGCAGTGTGAGTGTAGACAGGCTTGAAGCCAAGACAGAAAGTGAAAAGCAAGGGAGAAGAATAAGAAAGTACCTGGGAGAGAGGAAAAAGGCAAAGAAAATATTCCATGACCATGGCAATATAGGAGTAAAAGGAGAGAGGGAGCATTAGGCAGAAAGATGACTGCCTTGTGGGACTCAAACTTCATGCTGTTTGGCCTATTTCATCAGTGTCCAGCCTGACTTTGAAATTGTTAGGTTGTTCAAAGCAGAAGCTGGGATCCACAGGTGGTTTCGTTGTGGTTTCATCCTGAAAGCAGCTGAAGGAAGAGGGAAAAGTAAGGTGTTGTTATGCTTTAATTCCTTTATCTGCCCATCCATCAAAACAACCAAGGTTTGGAAGTCCAAAGCTTGTACTGACACTGAATTCTGACTTCTCACTTTATAAAGCATCGAGGTTTGACTTGTACTCAGCTATCTTCCCTCTTACAGAAGAGTTATTTTTCTTTTTCCAGTTAAAAGGTGACCGGACTCTACTGTCCCTTGCAGATGAAGACTTGAATTTGTTTGTTTATTCATTCCTAAAACTGGATTCCGGATGCTACAAGGAGGAGAGGCCATGTTCTCAGGAAATTAGAGCTCGTGTCAGGGCAGCATGCCCTCACCATCCCTCTCCATTTGTTGTAAAGAAGGACGAGACAGAATGATGGATTGTTGAGGTTGTTTATAAGTATTGAATACGTCTAATCTGAATTCTCGGCAATCAGTGCTATTCAGTTTTGACCCTTTGGCTGGACTATTCACTTCAACCAGATGTAGCAGATACACTGACTACATCTCTCTTCACTTCCTTGGCATCTCCTATTTGCCCGAGCCCTTTGCCTCACATACAAATATGTTCTGTTTTAAAAGATGCTGAGGACATATATTCCCGGAATACACCAGTTTTTCTGTAGTGACATTTTTAGTAGCAGTTCTATGTCTACCTTATCAGAGAGGCACATTTCCTTTAAATAATTCCTACCTCACCCGTGCATAAATTCCTTGTCTGGAAATCTTCCTTTTTAGTCTCAACTCTTAAATTCCTGATGTTTTAAGCAAAGAACCCCGATTTATCATATGATCACAGAATACCTGGGAGGGACTGAGAAGTATTTTAGTTATTCTCATCATTAATAAATCAAAAAAAAAATTTAAGAATCAGAGAGGAAAAAAAGTTGTCCAAATTCACATTCAAATTTATGGCTGAACTAGGAAATCTGACCTGGACACAGATTGGGAAAAATAGGATCTTAGATGCTTTATATTTGTATCAACATTCCACTCCCACATGAGAATTAGTCTTCTGAATTTTAATTTTTCAATAAATGAACAATACATTTTCCATTTTAGTTATAACCTTAAAGTGCAGTAATTGGGCCTTACCTAACTTTTTGTTTTCCATAGTGCCATTCACAATTTGCATATAATATTGGCCAATATAAGATAAAGCGATGTCTACAGGAAAAGAGATCTGAATGTAAAGCCAGTCAAATCTGGTTTTCCTTTTAGCACAAACACTTAAAAATTATGTGCCCTTGAGTAAGTAATTTTTCATATTGGAGCCTCATTCCTATATATATATGAAATGGGATTAACAGCAAATATAGAATGGATGGGTTTGTAATAATTGTGTATATACCTGTATTCTAATATGGTGTCTACATTAGTACATACTGAAATACTATGGGGCTTTCGCATATTACTGAATGGATGTGTGACTAAATACTTGAAATTGAGAGTGGTCTACTATCAAAATTGAGGTCACAGAGAAGAATGAAGCAGTGGCAATGAAGGCAGTTTAATAGTTTTATAGCATCTCTTCTGTCTTGATTGAGATTGCCTTTTGTTCTACTGTTGGTTAAATGTCACTGCCTAAAGTATTATGAAATCATAGCAACTGAAATATACTTCAGTGATCACTTGGGTAAATCCACTCATGTTCTAGCTTGCAAAATGAGACCATAGCGTAAAATGATTCCATTTTGGGTCACAAACCAACTGAGACAAGACCATACTTTTTTGAATATTTGAGTTCCTTTTAAAAATAATCCAATGTCTACTTCTACAACTCAATCTGATTTTATTTGTGAATAGGGTGAATGGGCTGTGTGTATGTCTATGCATGCCTGGTTCCTGAGGAGGCCAGAAGAGGGTGTTAGATCCCCTGCAACTGGAGTTACTGATGGTTGGGAGTTGCTATGTGGGTACTGAGAATGGAGCCCAAGTCCTCTTGAGGGACCAGCCAGTGCTCTTAACCAGAGTCATCTCTCACTCCTCAGGCATTCTGATTTTAACCATCAAGAAAAAGACATGATTTAGAAATATACTGTATGAGTTTTCAATTATTCAGCACTTCATATTAGCGATTCTCCTCCATTGTTTTAATACACACACACACACACACACACACACACACACACACACACAATATAGATAAAACACTTTGGGGTAGAAGATTTAGTTCTAATAGACATATGTAGAATGTGAGTGCATGCATGTTTGTGTTTATGTGTGTATGTGTGTATGTGTGTGTGTGTGTATTAAAACAATGGAGGAGAATCGCTAATATGA
>JADRCC010171267.1:0-10788 GCA_019843855.1 Hylomyscus alleni | reverse complement strand
GAGAGAGAGAGAGAGAGAGAGAGAGAGAGAGAGAGAGAGATTAAGGGGGTCAGAGAGATGGAGACCTAGAGAGGAAAAATCTTGGATTCCATGTTCCTGAAGTAGTAACATCAAGAAATAAGCAGTAGACACTGGAAGAACCCCACCCCATTTAAGAAAACACCTCCCAGATGCTCAGAATTAACAAATGGAAACAAATTAGAAATCACTCATGTTCTGCAAGCTAAGCAACACATTAACAATGCGGGGAAGGGACTGTTGCAATCCCAGTGCAGAGTGGAGTGGAGTACAGCCCTGAGGAATTTCAGATATCTCAGAATTTCATACCAGAAAAATCTAAGGGTCCTCATAGAATGCTCTGAAACGAATTCCTCTGAAGTATTCCAGCCTAAAGTCAGTGTGAATCTGAATTTCAATTGGAAAAACTTGAGCATGAACTCCTGACCACAAAGAACAATGAAGGCCATGTCCCACCCAGAAGGACGAAATCAAGAGTGTGGCCTTTTATAGACTCATAGGGGAGAAGCTCTCTACTAAGCCTTGAAGCTCTTGTAAATTTTACTCCACCTGATTGTATGCCAATTTGGTTTGAAAGTATCATTTATGCAATATCTGGGCCTAACTTGGTGTCAAGGGCATGAGTTGGCAAGCTGTGGGTTAATACAATCTCCCTTATCCTACCTATCATGCTTTTGGAACGGGGGATTGGATAGAATGAGATCCACAGAGATTCATATGAGTCTAAAAGAAATGCTTTGACCTCAAGTTGGTCCTTGGTTGTCACTGACTGGAAACTGACAAAGTGCTGCGACAGTCCTGTGTTTGTCTGGGTATGCTGCAGTGGTCGTCTGCTGGCTTCTCTGAGAGAAAACCAGATTTTGTCTTTCTAGACTCTATCCTGTCCTGGCTGCCCCTCAGTTTTCAGAGGCTCACTGGAGGTCATGCTTGTCATGCAACAGTCTTGACGTTACCTGTTCTTTGCCAGTCCAGTGCAGTACATCGTCCTCACTGTCTTCTCAGGTTTGAACCAGGTTGTGACCACAGCCCTCATTGTATGATACTACTTGTCTTGACATGACCAGGGCCTCCCTTGTTAAATTGGAGCTGTCTAAACTTCAGGCTCCTTCCATACTCATGTGGGAAGAGAATCCTCACCAAAATGCATCACAGGATTCCCTCACCAGGGCAACGTTACAAGAGGAGGACCTGCAGGACCTCTTTGACTTTTTCCTCCTAAGTTTCATGCCCCACACCCCCTTGTCTTGGTCTTCACAGGAACAGAAAGGGCAGGCAGGCTTTTTAAGTCCTACTTCTGATTAATCCTCTCTGCCCCTCTGGAGTCCAATCTTCCTGGTTAATCTCTCTTAGCAAGCAGGATAATTTTTTTACGAGGTCTAGAAGAATTACTGCAACCTTCTGGGCCAGGCTCAGCATTTGATGTATTGACCAAAAGCAAAGGAATCTGGACATTGGTCTTCAACTAGCTTTCACATATATTTGTCTATTGTCTTACTGTAAAATCCTATTTAAATGTCAGAAGCTGAAAAACTCTTTGTTCGTTGTTACATTTCATTTCTACAAAGGAATCTTAATAATTCCCATTTCCTGACTTTTTTTCTGGGTGGTGGATGAACACCTTGGACTCATGTAGGAAGGCAGAAGAGAAAAGTGCACAGATTTTTTTTATCATTTGTTGTTCTTTTTTTTTCCAAGGCAGGGTTTCTCTGTGGAGCTCTGGCTGTCCTGGAACTCACTCTGAAGACCAGGCTGGCCTCAAACTCTGAAATCCACCTGCCTCTGCCTCCCAAGTGCTGGGATTAAAGGCATGAGTCACTACTGCCCCGTGCAAACTATTTTTAACATAAGATTTATATAATATAAAAGTAAACATTTTAGTAAAATGTTAACAGGTCTGTGGGGGGAGGGGGTAGTGAGCCAGGGTATAAAGTAGAAAACAAAGTAAACTCTCAATTTAAGCCTGTAATAAAATAACCACAAAATGAACCAAAAGAAAGGAAAGTTGACTAAGTCAGCTTAGTCAGTCAACAGGTTCTCCTGGGCAGGAGTGAGGATTAAAACGAAAAATGACAATTAGATAACATTGTAGCATGACCTACCCAGTTCTGAGGCTGAGGCCAGTTTATTTTTTCCCTATCTGCTTTTATACCATTTTAATTACATGCAAGTAATAAGTTCAGTTCTAGGTTGAGGAACAAGCAAGACAATAAACACAAATAGTTAAGGAACAAGCAAGGCAGTCAAGTCCCATGACCACTCCCCATCACTGTTTCTAAGGGCTTATCAAGATGACCAAGATATCTGAGCTTACTTCCCCTCCGAGCCCAAAGTCATATTCATGCCTCAAGGCTACTTCTTTGTGCTAGCCTAAAATCTGATTCCTGCCTGAACTTACTTTCTGGTCATGGCCCAAAGTCAAATTCCTGCCTGAAGCCCACTTCCTTGTCCTGGCCCAATGTCAGATTCCTGCCAAGTGGCCCTAAAAAGCTCTCCACAGAAAATGATATAACAAATATAAAACTAAAAATTGACGGATAAAGAAATTGGACCAAGCTAAGATTTCAATTTTGGAGAACACTAAATCTATGAGAGAGCAAAGGCTGACCTCAAACTCAGAAATCCGCCTGCCTCTGCCTTCCAAGTGCTGGGATTAAAGGCATGTGCCAGCACTGCCCGGCCTAACTCTTTTTTTTAGGTAGGATCTTACTGGCCTGCCCATTCTGCCTTCAAACTCCTAATTCTTCTGCCTCAGCCTCCTAAGGAGCTGACATCACAGGTATGTGCCACCACACAGCCAGAAATGTTTTTATGTAAGGTTGTGGTGGCTTCTGTGCAATGTTATGGTTCTAGCAAAGTGTTTTGTGGTAGATACTGTTCTTAGGTAACCATGTTCAACATCTTCCTTTATAGCCTTCTGGAATCATTATTTCTTTTAGTTACAGTTGATATAAGTAACTCCATTTTGATCTAGACAACATTTATATGAGAAGCCAAGACATAGAACAGTTGATTCCTCTAATTTAAACATTTGACTACTTGCTCTAAAAATAAATAAATATATACATACATACATGCATACATACATACTTGGACTGGAGAGATGGCTCAGTGGTTAAGAGCACTGACTGTTCTTCTGAAGGTCCGAGTTCAAACTCCATCAACCACATGGTGGCTCACAATCATCTGTAATGAGATAGGATGGCCTCTGACAGCTATAGTGTACTTAGATATAATAATAAATAAATCTTTAAGAAAATAAAAATAAATACTTAACTCATAATTTGTCCTCTGATTTCACCATACATGCCATAGTACACATACATGTAAATAGATGTAGTAAAAAAAAATTTTAAAGAAAATATATAATACAAATGAAGCAACAAGAAATTATACTAAAAAATAAAACAAAACTCAGCACAATAGTCCCTCCCCCAAAGCATTGGAAAGTAAAGTGACACTTTTGGAATTAAAAATACCACCATAAATAAAGACCCCACAAAAGAATTGTAGGATAAAGTTGAGAAAGTGAACCAGAAAGCAAGAAAAAAACAACAAAAATGGAGGACTGCTCTAAGAATTTGGGTACCTACACTAATTCCAGAGACAACAGGGAAGGGGGATCCGATAAGAAGCTAGCATCAAGGAAACAATTGATAATAATAATAATAATAATAATAATAATATAGTAATTCCTCTCCCCCCTCTTCCTCATCCTCCTCTTCCTCCTCCCCTTCTTCTTTAGGCTAGGAGAGAATGATGTGTATTTGCAGATGGAATGGACCCACTCAGTGCTTAGAGCAGGTTCAATATAACATTACCATGATGAAACAAAGTTTCAGATCCCAGAGCAGGATGTTAATATAGTGCTTACCATGTAAGGAATGGGGATGGGAATTCTGAGACTTAGAAGCCACGAGAGGCCAGGTTCCTTTACTTGTCTTCACTAACCCAGTTAAACAACAGCAAAAAGCAGAAAAACAATTACTCAGTGTGACCACCTTGAGAAAAGGAACAAAGAAATTCAATGATATCCCCACAAATCATCCTCATGAGGTTTATGTTTAAGCAGAGGGCTAGAGATGTACACAGACAACGGATGACCCCTTGCTGTCCACAGCCCATCATTGTCTAGACTCCAGTAGTTTCTACAAGATGGTCTGACAAGTTGTAAATCTCTTTTGAGGTGACAAATTCCGCTTCAGACTGGCCCAGTCTTCAGTCTTTTTCTTTTCCCAGCATGAAATTCTTATGGAATTCCAATTTCTTGGGGTGTATTGTTTGAATAGTCTGGTGGCCAAATGGAAAGGCAAAATGTTTCTGGAATATTCTCATTCTTTCCAGGCATGCTAGTCACAGTCACTGAACTAAATAGCAGTTAGGTATCATACAGGTCCTAGAAAAAGAATTGAATAACTAAGTGTAAATCATTAGTGCTAGAGGGAGGCTAAATAAATGTTCTTAGACAATTACAGTTAAAGTATAGCTTGGATTTTTTAAAACCTCAGTAAAACATATTTCCTTCACAATACCTCTGCTTTTGCTGTCTTTATGTGACCTACTATAATTTTATTACCCAGATAAAAATAGCATATCAAGAAAGGGTTTTGCTGTTATTCAATGTTATTCATACACACTCACCCACATGTTTATCACATATATGTATATATGTGCATATATACATATATACTACTATATTCATACTATTATATATGTATATATGTATGTTGGGAGAATATGATATGTAAAATATATAATGTTGTATATATTATAAGAAAAATATATATCAGAGAAAAGCTTGGGTATGGTGGCTCACACATCAAATCCTAGCACTTGGGAGGTCAATACTGAAGGACTTCCTGGAGTTTGAGGTGGGCCTGGGCTTCACAATATTAGGTCATTAGGGCTACAAAGTAATACTCTGTCTCAAACTAGAGTAACAACAACAGAAAGAACAATCAACCACAGACACAACAAAAAGTAGGAACAGTAAAATTACCACAACACTTAACTTTCATAGTAGAGGAGAGTGCTCTACATCACCCCAAATAATATAGAAAACAAAACAATTTTTGCTTAACACACAGAAATAACACATTAACTCACTTGAAGAATATTGTCCCCACTGGGTCTTATCAGTACATACCTAACCTTACTTGAATAAAACAGCTCTCCAATGCATTGATGAGTTTTTGATATATTTTGCAAAGACAGAATACATCCGTTGAAAGAACAGTGATCATTAACTTACAGCCCAGATCTGGGTGTGACTTTGTCACAGCATATCTTTCCTGTGTGCAACTGAGATGTAGAATTGGGACCAATGTAATTGACCTAATTAAGCACCTACTCTGGGCTTTACCTGTGTGTGCTTTACCATTTAAAAAACATGGTTGTCTATTCTGTTGTCAAAGGTGGCTCTATCCAGTTTTACTGGATGACACCACAATCTACTGCCACAAACAGGGTTGTCTGTACATTTACATAACCTGTCTGGCTTCTGGAGGCATTGAAGTCTGACTCCAGAAATTGCCATAAATAAGCACTCGAAGAATCCACCAGGGGTCAGCACACCAAATGTGATCACCCTAGTACTCCTATGAATTGAACCAAGGGGAGAAAAATCCAAATACATTTAGAAATTGTAATATATATATAACTAAAAAAAAAAAAATCATCTCCCCGTTTCAAGTAAACTTGCTTGGCACTGCTTTGGTCCTTCCTCCAAGGACCAGAGACTCAACAGTCACTAACTCGGATTTCAATACTGAGTGAATCTATCAGCTCTCCTTTCAATTTTATTATGAATTCTCAGTAAAGACAGGCTATCAAAAAAAGAGAAGTGTGAAGAGACAATCTGTTTAAAAAAACAAAATAAATGGCTTTGTGGGCCAGAAGGTGACCAGCTATGCACTGTTAAATGCAGTGTCCAAAAAAGACCTGTCCTGAAGTAATTAAAGAATATTCCTCACTAGTAAGAGAAGAGAGCCAGAACACAAAACAATGAGCAGAAGCCCAGAAACTGATAAAATATAAGCTAACAATTATAAATTGCTGGCTGTAAAACAGCAGAAAAAAACACTCTTAAACTTTGTTTTGCTTCCATAAGTTTGAAACTTATATAGAGATGGGTAAACTGAACTGGCAACATGAAAGGTGTTTAAGGTGTGCTAAGGGTTTATTTGTTATTGTTCAAGACAAAATTATTAGACATTTTGGATTTATTGGAATATATGGTCTACTATGTACATTACATACGTAAAGATAAGCAATCCAAAAATGAAAGCACTGTCCATATAGTCAGTAACTGTATGTTACTGTATGGACAGTAACCCAGGAGCTGAGGATATAGTTAGTTCACTATTAAAGGAGAATTAAGAGCCTATAGAATCGCCGGGCTGTGGTGGCACAGGCCTTTAATCCCAGCACTTTGGAGGCAGAGGCAGGTGGATTTCTGAGTTCAAGGCCAGCCTGTTCTACAGAGTGAGTTCCAAGACAGCCAGGGCTATACAGAGAAACCCTGTCTCGAAAAACCAAAAACTAAAAACATACAAACAAAAAAACACAAAAAACCAAACCAAACAAACAAACAAACAAAAACCAAAATAGAGACTATAGGATCAAAACATTATTTTAAATCTTGGCATGGCAATTTAATGCATTCAGCTCGGAATGCTATATTGTCATAACCTGGGTGGCTTACTGATAACAACATCTCTTCATGGCTCTAGAAGACTGAAGTCTATAGGTCAGAACACCATCAGAGTTGTGTCTGATGGGGTTTTCTTCCTGGCTCACAGATGTAGTCTCCTGGCTGTGCCTAAAGCAATAGACAAAGATGTACAGTCTCTGTAAAGATTGAAATTGTAGCTTCAGGAACCCATCACCTCCAAAGGGTCCCCCTTCCTACCACTGTTACAGTAGTATCAGAGACACTACTGTAGTAGTAAGGGAAATAGGACATTCAGACCTGTATATGCATACCTGTGTGCCAGAAGAGGGCATCAGATCTCATTACAGATGGTTGTGAGCCACCTTGTGATTACTGGGGATTGAATGCAGGACCTCTGGAAGAGCAGACAATCCTCTTAACTGCTGAGCCACCTCTCCAGCCCAGCAAATAGTTGTCTTATGCAAAATACACATAACGTTAAGTACCAAGATAAATTAAAACACAGGGTTAGAAGCTTTGTGCTTTGAAAACAATTAAATGAGAATCCTAAAATGATAGATTAGCAATATCAAGTTCAGATACACTGTAACTTAGGGGAAAACATATATTTGAAAAAGATAAATAAAGGGGACATGCAGTACTTGGGAATATATATTCATCTAAAAATTATCTTTGGGCTGGCTCTTGTAGGGGACCCGTGCAGTTGTTCACACCTATCAAATTCCAGTTCCAGGGGATCTGATGCCCTCTTCTGGCCTACTCCAAGAGCCAGGCATGGTGCACAGATATGCATGCAGACAAAACACCTAAAAACATAAAATATAAGAGCTTAAACAAAAGAAGGAGCAGGAAGGAATAAAATAGTGTGTGTGGTGGGAGTGGAGCGGGGTGGGGTGGGGTATGTCTCTGCAAACACCATGGCCAACAGAATGTCCATGACAAGAAGGAAATCCAGTTCAATACAACTCAATAGCCAGTATGAATTCAAACTTTTAGAGTGTGATCCCAGGCAGTTTATTGTAGGCACATTTAAGCACAGCCAACTTAGAAAAAAAGTTTCCCGGTGCTAATGAACTCAATTCCATGTGCATGGCAAAGCTTAAGGTATGACTGCATCGAAACTCTTTACAAAGTACAGGTGACCTCTTCCATAAAGATAGACTTTATAGATTGACTACATGTGACCTCCGAGAGGTCTGGGGATAGATCTGGTCTGGTCTCTGTTATACAGACAGATAGCACAGAGGTCACCGGGCTATGAGCCACATCCGTTCCCAGCCTTCCAAGTGGAAAACAAGTTATACATCTCCTTCTTTGAAGAGACGATTTCCCTGTGCTTATCGGTGAGCACAGGACCTTTGTGTCCCTTATATAATATGAAAGAAAGAAATGGGGAATTAAATAAAAGGCTACTTTTTTGTACAAAAATTAGAAAATAGATGGACTAAAACAGGCAAATACCACTCATAATAAAAGAGGATATCTCTCGATATTTAATGGAGTTCGAATATGTATACATTTATGGTTTGAAATACAGTTTCACTCTGAAGTCCAGGCTGGCCCCAAACATGCAGAAATTCTCCTGCTTCAGCATACTGAATGCTGGGGTTATAGATTTGGTAATTACACTTAGCTTTGTGGAGATTTATAAAAGCACACACAAACAACTACAACTTTGCTTAAATAATTATTTTTCTAAAAGATATATAAAAATTATGAAGCTTCAAAATACCTAAATGACAAAGATTCTCATAAAAATGACAATCATGATAGGAATAATACCAGGAATCAAAAGGTCCCCTTGGCCTCTCACCCCTCAAAGGACTGCAGATCAGTTCATTTTACTTACAAAGATCATATATCTATTTCAAACCACTTCACAGAGAAAATGAGGAGGTTGCCAGCTAATTCTATAAGGCTAATATAACCTTGGTACCCAGGTGTGAGACAGTATAAGAAAAGAAAGTCTTAGGCAAATTACATGGTGATTTATATGCAAATATCCTAACTAAAGTGCTAGCGAATAGAACTCAGCATAGTCTGTTTAGGAGGCCACATGAAGATTTTAATGATTTTTTTGGACCTCCCTTCAAAGCCACACATGGCTGTTTTTCTTGTTCACACACACTAGCACTGATTTGGCATAGGACTTGCCTACGGCTGTAAAAAAAACAAGAACCACCTTTTAGAAATTAAAAGCCCACATATTTCATTAGTTTTTCTAAAATTACTATTACAATTTGTGATATATATATATATATATATATATTTTTTTTTTTTTTTTTGAGACAGGTCTCTGGTAGCCCAGGGTAGCCTGGGCTAAGTAGTGAAAATTCCTTATCCTCTTCCTGAGGTCTGGGATCATAGGAATACATCACCATGCTTAGTTTGTCCAGGGCTTCTTGCAAGTTAGGCAACCCTCTACCAACTGAGTTATACCCCAGCCCCTAAACCCTAAATTCTTAACATGTTTAAGAGAACCATTTTATTTTGAGATAACTATAGCGTCTCAAAAGAAATTTTATATATATATATATATATATGATAGTATATTATATATATGAGATAATCACATGTCCATTTACACAGTTTCCTCCTTTCGTAGCATGTTGTTAATTGACATACCACAGTATCTTAATTAGACCTCCACACTGATGCTGCTATAAACAGAAGGGCTCTAACACTATAGGGGCCTTCCAGTTCTTTCTTTTAAAGCCGAGGTTTTTGTTTGTTTGTTTTTGGTTTTGTTTTTTTAAATCTTGTTTTACCATGGAATCTATGACTGAGTGCTCGGTGTAAAGTGTTGGGTTTAGTCTTCAGTCGAAGGCAGCATAAAAAAAAACCCTGTTCACAGCACCTTAAGCTGGTCCAGTCTTTGTAAAACCCTGTTCACTTAGAACTCAGCAAGCCTTAGATCGGTAACCTGATATATGATTGGCTTCTGGAGGCCTTACAAACGGCCTATCACGAGTAGTCCGACTGCCCTTTCTGGGTAAAGGGTTCCTATTTTCGGAAGGCAGTTCATCTAGGGTTAGAAAGAGCTTCCCAGCCAGGGCTGGGAGAAGCCTTCTGTGGGCTTCTGAACTGCGTGGGAGGGTAAATCTCTTGCTATTTCAAAATGCCACAATTCCTAATTCTTTTCGTGCCTTTGGGTTCTGTGACTGCCCCCTCCCCAGCACAGCCCAGCCCACACTCACAACCCTCTTTCCTTGCATGTTCGAAATGGATGGACACTTGAGAGAACAAGCTGGGTGGTCCTCCACGTGATGCCAGTCTAAGAAATGTCGTCACCCCAGCTAAGCCCAGCGGGGACTTTTATGCATTGCAGCTTATCCTCATGAAACAAGTAGCAAATAAAGGCAGTTGTCTTCAATTCCATGCACAGTTGGCTGGAGATCCTCTCACATGAATGAGAACCACAGAGCTCTGCCGGAGCCCCTCAGCCCCTCCAGAGATGACCTTGGAAATGAGAAAGATAGCAGTCCTTGGGTCGGACCCGTAAGAGAGATGGAGAGGACTGAAAACCTCTAAGCACTTTTTCTTAGATAAGTTTTGTTTTGTTTTGTTTTTGTTTGTTTGTTTGTTTGTTTGTTTTTTGAGTCAGCATCTATCATTCTATTCGCAGCTGTCTCTTGTCCTGGCTAGGTGCAATCTGCTGACCAGACTCCCTAGGGAAGGCTGGTAAAGAGAAAGTGGGATTCTGTCTAACTCAACAGAACTATGTGCTTGGGCAGTTCGCCCGGCTGTGAGACTCTCCAGTGTGCGTTCTAGCGTGCGAAGTGGCAATGGCCTTGAAGGTTGTTGGTGCTGAAGAGGAAGGAAAAGAATGGGGGAAGAAAGAGCAATGAAAAGGGAGTTCTTTTTTTGTTTGTTTTGTTTTGTTTTTCGAGACAGGGTTTCTCTGTATAGTCCTGGCTGTCCTGGAGCTCACTCTGTAGACCAGGCTGGCCTCGAACTCAGAAATCCACCTGCCTCTGCCTCGCAAGTGCTGGGATTAAAGGCGTGCGCCACCACCGCCCGGCTGAAGCAAATGTTCTTAATCCTAGCACTCAAGAGGCAGAAGAAGAAGAAGAAGAAGAAGAAGAAGAAGGAGGAGGAGG
>JADRCC010171265.1:0-14644 GCA_019843855.1 Hylomyscus alleni | reverse complement strand
GTGTCTCAGCTCCTCAGTCTGACTTCAGTTCTTCAGATGACAGCATGGAGTTTCAGGTCTGCTTTTCGGGTTCAGCAGGGCATCCGACATGGACTCAGCAGGGAGCCATTCTGAATGCACCTTGCTGCTCTCTGGCCTGAGTTTTTATACCCTTCTGGGCCTAGCTATCTGGGCCTTGGTCCCTCCAGACCAAGGTATGGTTATCTAGTTCTTTATGTCACTGGGGTCTCCATTCCCTCTTATCTCAGCTGTGAGGAGGTACTAGCCTTATCTAGCTACTGCAAGCTTGCTTCACTCTTCAGAATGTCAGTTAATATTCACTCTTTAGTTTCTGTCTGGCTTTAGCCTTATATGTTCTTTAATATGTCACTTAATATTCACTTTTAAAATTCTACCTGGCTTTTTGGCCTTACATGCTCGTCACAGTTACTGATTAATAAACCAACTTTCAGACCTTCAAGGCTATAATGGATGGAGTAGACACATGGCTGAAACGGAAGTATTGCCACAGGATGTGCAGGCTTCAAGTGGTTCACTTGAAAGAATACCCTGCTTCCTCAGATATGCAGTATGGAAGATAGGGCAGAGACTTCTTAGTAGAAACTCTGCTTAAGAAGGAAGTAGAGGAGAGCCACTGCTGCAAAAGGAAGCAGCTTTTGAGGCTGTTCAGTGACCTTTACATTATGTCTTCTCTATTGCAGTGGGCAAAGGAGAGAAGAATTTCTTGCATCTGTGCTGTGAGAAGTTGGAGATTGGAGCAATAGAAGTGTCCAAGGTAAGGAATGTGTTAAAATTTTTACAGCCAGAGTTCATCAAGGAGTTGGAACTGAATATAGTGGGGAATCTGTCCAAACTGGTAAAATTTGTATTTCACATTAGCAAGATGAGAACTCTTCAGAAACTCGTGCTAATATCTATCTTTGGAACAAGGACTTTCACACAAGAGAAGTGTAACATCACCAACATCATTTGTCTGTTCCCCGAGCTCAGCTGTCTCCAGCATTTCACTATTGATGATGTCTATTTTCTCACAGACAACATGAAAGAGTTGTTCAGGTGTCTAGCCCCATTAGTGTCCCTCGAGATGACCCTGTGCCGGCTCTCTCAGTAAGATTTGGAGTCATTTGCCCAGCATTTGAACAACAGTCAGCTTAAACATATGTGCTTGAGAGGTGCCACTTTAAATTACTTGGATGTCAACCCTCTAGGTGATTTCTTAGAGAATATCGCAGATAGTCTGCAGACTCTGAACTTAGAAAACTGTAGGATGAGTGAGTCTCACCTCAGTATCCTTCAGCTTGCCCTTATCAAGTGCTCCCAGTTCACTAACATCAATTTGTATGACAACAACATCTCCAAGGATGCCCTGAAGGCCTTTCTGGTCCACGCTACCAGATTCAAAGAATACACCTATGATGTTTCTACAAGCAAGCCAATACTCAAAATATCTTGGGTAGATTCAGAATCGGCCATGAATTCTTCCGAAATCACCACCTGATCTAACATGTGTGGAGCACCACGTGGATCTCAGTGTTCACATCTGTCTGATGCTTCCCTTCCAGTCCCAGAGAGAACCCACCACCCCAGCTGACTGCTCAGGCACCTGCACCTACCCATTGTAGTCCATAATGTAGTGCTCACCATGTCTCAATTTCAGAGATTCTTTGATGTCCACTTACAGCACCCAACACCAGAGTTCAGAGGCGGACAAGGAGAACCATTCAGCTACAGCAAACTTGCAGAAAGGTACCAGAAGATCTCGTCTCCTTGTCTGACTGGCAGGTCCAACTGATGGCCTTCATTAGCCAGGGAGTCTTACCCTTCCTCAAGTTTAAACTGTGCTTCCTGTCTAGGGCCAGGCCTTTTCCAGATCTCAGGAGAGGTTTGTACCTCATTAGCATTTGTGTCTATCCACCAAAAGGAATGTGACCTGGCCCTTCCCTGAGACAGAACCCACCATTTCAGCTCAGGCTAGTCAGCTGCCTGTTCTTCCCCTCTGTTAGCAATGATCCTGCACTTACCAGGTCTGCCTAAAAGGAAAGAAGCATGGGCTATCCAATGCTTCACTCCTACACCTGCCTCACACACATCATTCACAGTCATCCCCCTTTCTCATATACTTTACTTGCAGTCTTTTCCTGAATGTCCTTCATTTGTGGTATGCAGAAGCTCCCCTTGCCTGCTCCCCAGGGACATGTCAATACCCCACAGGTTCCCCGTCCACCTCTTGCCTCTGCACCTCACATCCTCCACATGGCAAAGGGCAGGAAAAAGTGGTCCCTGGAGTACCTTGGACCCCATCCAGGCATCTCTAGCTATCTCAGTGCCACTCTGGGACTCCAAGAAGCTAAGACCCCAACTCACAATGGCTCCACATTCCATATCCCTATGGACCTGTATCCATGTGTGAGACACCAAGTGGCTCTTGCAATATGAGTCCCCTCAGACAGGTCACCCGCCCAGTCCACCTGAGTCTGTGTGACTTGGGATGGTCGAGTGACAAGCCCTGGATTCTGACCACAAAATTGCAATCTTCACATTGTGTTTGACCCCTCCGTCCACTCCGCAAAAGTGATGTCCCCATAGCCACAAGATGTGCGAAGGCCCTCCTCTTCCCTGGAGGAGAAGGTGGCTCCTCATCAGCTGTGTCAGGGACATGAGTGTGTGGCAGGGGGAGGACTGTAAGTGAAATGTGTGAGGCAGGCTGGTGGACTGCAGCCACTGTCAGATGAGCATACATCTCTCATTTTGTGTACTTCCTCTCCTTGTATACATCTTTCCATGGCAGATTTCTAAAATACTTAGATATATCAACACCTTGTGGTCACAAATCGCAACTTTAAAGATTCACCCTCACAAG
Organism: Hylomyscus alleni; assembly: GCA_019843855.1. Taxonomy (NCBI): domain Eukaryota; kingdom Metazoa; phylum Chordata; class Mammalia; order Rodentia; family Muridae; genus Hylomyscus; species Hylomyscus alleni. The sequence goes on along the minus strand of JADRCC010171265.1, from coordinate 11,784 downwards.
TTTAATGCAATGAACTCTCACAGAGTCTGCTTTGGGACTCTGACTTTGCCAAAAATGGCTAGAATCATGCTACAATGAAACCATAGAGGAAGAATCCATGACCTTGATATTTTCATTTTTCAGCTTCTTGACAAAACTCAATATGGACAATCCTGTCAATTTTAGCTCCTAAGTTGATGGACAAAGCTAAACTTGGACCACAGTTGCAGCATGATTTCTTTACAGTTTCTTCCTGAAAGTGGTAAACACTTTGCCTACTCCTTTCATTACTTTAAGACTCAGTAGTAGGAAGTGTTGCACTTAGGGAACCTTCTTAGATATATACCCACAAGGACATGTGCTCCACTAAGTTCACAGCCATTTTATTTATAACTGATAGAAACTGGAAAGAATCCAGATGTCCCTCAACTGATATATGGATAGAGAAAATGTTGTTCATTTACAAAATAGAATGTTATTCAGCTACTTAAAACAAGGACATTATGAATTTTGCAGGTAAATGGATAAAATGACAAACTATCATCCTAAGTGAGTTAACACAGACCCAAAAGGACATGCATGTATATTCTCACTTACAAGTGAATAATATTCATAAAGTACAGGAATTCCACTGTACACTCCATAGACCCAAAGAAGCTAAACAAGAAAGAAGGCCCAAATGAGCATGTACGATCTCACTCAGAATGTGGAATTAAACAGTCATAGGAGACAGATGGAAGAGAGAGAACAAAAAAAGAGAGTTCATGAGTCCCTAAGGGCATGCCATTGAAATTGCTTGTACACTGACTATTACAAAAGCAAGGTTGACCCATAAAACAGGAATGGAAGAGAGAATCTCAAGCATTAAAGATGAATGAAGAAATAATACAATGGTCAAAAAATGTGGATTGTAAAAGTTTCCTAGAAATAAAGAAAGAATTCTGAAATATGTGAGAAAGTAAAAACCTACCAATGATTTGAATAGAAGAACATTATAAGCTAAAAGTTCTAAAAAATATTTTCAATGAAATCATAAATGAAACATATCATAAACTGAAGAAGTAGATGCCTATTAGAGTACAAGGAGAATCTACAAAATAGATCACGAAAAAAACAAAAAAACAAACAAACAAAAAAACCCAACTTTGCCACATAGTAATCAAAACATTAAATATATAAGGTAAAGAAATATAAAATCAACAGCTGAAAAAAATTAACAACTAAACAAAACAAAAACAAGTAATGTATGAAACTGGACCTATTAGATTCTTATGGTTATTTTTTTTAAGGATTTTTAGTCTTTACATTCAAAATGTTTTCCATGTATGAATGCCTGAAGGCCAGAAGAGGTCAACAGATCCCATTACAAATGGTGACTAGCAACCATGTGGTTGCTCAGAATTAAATACAGTACTCAGGAAAAACAGCCAGGTCTCTTAATCTCTGAGCCTCTCTTTGCCCCTAAATCTGTCTTCTTAAAATATATCACAAAAGAGAACAGGACAGTCAGGGATACACAGAGAAACCCTGTCATGGAAAAAAATACAAAAGTTTGTGGACACATGTGGTGCATAGTCAAATAAATCACCCATGTTTCCACAAGAAATAACCTGGTCCAAATGTACTAAGTAGATTCAGAATCAGCCACAATAGAGAAGTTACTCAAAGGTCACCACATGATCTAGCAAGTGAGGACCTCACAGGAGGTAACATATGACTGATACTTCCCATTCATCCATAGAGCAGATCAACCATCCCTGCTCCCTTGATCAGCCACTTGCCCCTACCCATTATGGACAGTGACCCTGTGCTCATCATGTCTCAATTTCAGAGCTTCCCTGAGGTCCCCTCACAGCACCCAACAACTGAACTCAGAGCAGAACACAGAGAACCATTCAAGACTGCATAGTCACAGTGAATTTGCAGAAAGGAACAAGGAAATTCCCATCTACTCATTCGAATAGCAGGTTCTCCTGGAAACCTTGATTGGCCAGGGAGTCTCATCCATCTTCAAGGTTAAAGTGTGCTTCTGTTCTAGGGCCACACCTCTTTTAGGTCTTGGGAGTGGTTTGAAATCTATTAGCATTTGTGCCAGACCTCCAAGGGGAATCTCACCCCACCCAGCTCTGGGTTGGGAGACACCATCCACCTCAGGCTATTCAGCTGCCTGTGCTTCAGCTCTGTGAGCCATGACCCTGTACTTACCAGGACCTGACTTCAGACCTTGCCTGAGCTTTCCTCACAGGACTTGCCTTTTTCTACCTGAAGTCAAGGTGAATATCTTGGATAGGTATTCAGGTGCAATGGAGGTATCAATCTGACCAAGGAATGGATGGGTGCCCAGGTTATTAACATTAAAGAGGCATTGTAGGAAAAAAAGAGTTTTGGTTTTTGATTTCATGATGGGCTCAGAGAAACTTCAACTCTGAGACAACCCTGAGACAAGAGCCAGAAACATAAGTGAAACACTGTTGAGCACTATTATTAGCAAGCACATCTTAATCAGAGACAAAGAGGAGAAAAACAACAGTTGGATTAGTACAGGTTCTCTAGATAAACATATCTCAAATCTTTTAACAAATCCACACAAATCTAATTCCACCTCTTACAACAAAAACAACAGGAAGTGACAATTACCTTTTCTTAATATCTTAATATGAAAATTAATATTACCAACATATCCTAATAGATTGAAATCCAAAAATATGAGGAATTATAATTTTTTTGATTGTCATCCAATGGTCTCTCTAATTTGGTAATTGGAGAAATAGATCCAATATTGAACAATCTATATACACTTTCAGCTTGTTTGTGACAGTGTCTTGCTGTATACAACATAAGGGTCTTGAAATCTTGCTTCTCCTTTCTCAGCCTCTCTATTAGTAGTATTGTTTACTTCATGCTTTTACACTATACTATGTTTTTCAGGACAGCTTATATATTTCAAAAGTATTTATATACCCAAGGGAGACATAGACAATTAACTTGGGAGGTGGCTTGTAGGAAAGAGAACAACATAAAGTGAGAGTGAATGCTTTGCTTGACATTTGTAACTCATGTATCATGTTTGAAGAGGACTTTATAAGTTACTCTTTCTCTGACATGAATGCTTTACCAAATTATCACAGCCAATGAACCAGATTCTTAGCCTCACCTAATGTCTGTGCCACCCTCCAAGCAGAACCATTGTTCACTGAAACAGTTGGAGAATGACTTTATGGATAGACCATCTTAATAGACACACCATTTCTTAAATGGATGTAACCTGTTCTCTGTGGGCTGAGAATAAAGTCACTCACTCAAGTCAAATAGTTTAGACCGTAGCAGGAAGTCTGTATCCAAAAATTGTGCCTGCAATTCATTCCTTGGCACAGCACAACTGTCAGCTCTCAGCTTAGCTATGATGGAGGTAAAATCGTTTGGTGATATAAGGGTCATTGAAGTACAGCCTTATTACAATGAAAACCAATGTCTAAAAATTGTTCTTATTTTCAGCTTGTACCACAGTAAGAGCCAAGAATTTAAATTCTACTAAACACAAAACAAACAAACAAACAAAAAGACTTTATATATTTATGTTCATTTAAGAAAATACTAGTAGTGATGTGTTATTTTGAAATATACAGTTAATATGTTTGAAGTTATTTAAAATTTATATTGAGAAAAATTTATGTATTTTCACTATTGCTGTAGATGAGCATCTACATATGACTGTTAAATGGATTTTTTTATATCAAACAACTTTTATAATACTCATTTTTTGTTATAATATTTTATAAATTTTAAAGAATATGACAAAAAAGATATTGTAGGTATTGAAAAGGGGTCTCTGGGAGGAGTTGGGATACAAAAGGGAAACAAGAATGTGATTTAATTCTATTTACCTAAAATATGTTTTTAAATGTTAACAAATTCAGATAAATTGAAATCATGTAATTTTTCTCATCATAATGCAATAAAAGTTAAAAAAATTGTTTACTTTGGATAAAATTTAATTTTTCTCTAAAAATTTTTATTGAGTAATAGGCCAAATATTAATAGTTTATAATAGCCAAATTAATTGCTGTTAGAAGAAATGAATGTTTTTTTAAATATACTTATGATTTTATTATATCACCACAACTTTATGGTAAGATATTAAAGTTTACTTTGAATATGAGAAGAGATAAATTTATATTAATATTCTCTTTTTGCCAAAGAGATGTTGGGGGCATATTTAAAACCACAAACATTTGATAATAATAGATGGCAACTGTATACAAAAGCTTTGTTTATCTTCAGTAAGAAGCTTTTTGCCTTTTATTAGACAAATATCTAACAAATTCTGAATTTTATAAGGCTTATGGCCTCATTAACTCTCTACATATTAAAAATCATAGTCACTTTAGATCCATGAATAATAATAATAATAATAATAATAATAATAATAATAATAACTTTAGCCATTATAACTGTTAATTTTAAATGTACCTTTAGATTTCTTTTGTAATAATGAGCCATCAAGAACATTATGTCTATGCTTGTAATTACATTTACATTAAGTGGCTCTATTATCAGCTTGTAATTTACAAGCCACTAGATGATGCTAAGCAGTTGCAAAACTTTAGTTAATATGGCACTATTGAGAATCTGTGCCATCTGCGCGAATCATGGCAGGGAAATGGCTGGCAATGGTTACCACGTTCCCACTGACTGAGAGACCGGGCTACCACCGCATTTGGCCGAGCTGGGAGCAAGGCTGCACCGGCCAGCCAGGAGTGGAAGACAAGATGTGCGGGTAGTCACGCTCACCTGTTGCCAAATGCAGGTGTCCTGGTTGAGGTCGCTGCACATATCCAGGCAGCTGAGTATCCCCACAGTCCCCTGGTGTCTGCCGGCCAGCAGCTGCCTCTCCTTGCCCAGGTCACCATTCCTGCTGCAGTCCTCTGCTGGCGGGTACCTCCACACCTCAGCACAGGCGGCAGGAAGACAAAACTGGGGCTTCTCTCAGCCACTGTAAATTCCCGCCCAGGCCACACCCCATGGGAACTCTCAGACATGCACACACAGCCCCTCTGCAGAGCACACTTCAGGCCTCAACCACCCCAGGAACAGCATGGTCTCTCTGCCTCTTTGTGTAGAGCTGACATCCTGGTGTAGCAAGCAGAGGAACTGCAGACCACCTATCTATTGAGCTTGGTCAGGGTGGGAAGCCAAGCTCCCGCAAACCAAGAGGCAGGCATGCAGGGCCTCTGCCTCAGTCAGATCATTGCCTCCCCACCTGTACTGGGAGGGTGTGCAGTGCTTGCAAACCTCCATTCGCCATGTTGACCACATGTAAACACCACTGAGACAAAAACAGAGGCTCGCAATCATTCATACAAAGAAAAGGACATGAACAACTTAACACATAACATATAACATAAAAATAAAGACTAGGGTTTTCTCCTGAATAAGCCACAGAGAAAGCAAGACATCTCTCGGTTTCTCTGTCTCTGGGATAGCTCTGAAGTCCATTTTTTCTTTCCTTTCTATTTTCCTACACATATCCCTTGTTTTGTTTACCAACTTAGCCCTTTTATGTACTTTTTATCTATTTATTTATGCCCTACCCTGCCTGCCTGAGTGTAGCCCCATAGTTATTGGACAACCGCTTGATTCCGGTCCTGACTGTCTTCTGCTACCAAATTCCCTAAATTAGAGACCACCACCTGGCCAGTGTGACCTCAACTTACCCTGGCAAACCTGCTGTTCCATCTTTATTGGTTTTTTTTGAGAAGCATCTCTTGAAGTAGGGGGCACCTTTCTTCCTATCTCCAGTCCCTGTTCGGGGGTGCCAATCTATAACCATCAGTGGCCACACATATAAATGGGTTTTCTGTAATGTGGTTAAGGTCCTAAATAATGTGGGGTACTGGAAATGCGAGAAGGGTTTATAAAAATTAGACCAACGCATGGTATGCTTTCAGTCTGCCATCATTCATTGAATTCTCTTTTGTTACAAGTAAACAGGTAGAATAGTTCGTCAGCTACTTGGCCCAATCAGCAACTTCTTCTTTAGTCTCTGGAGGTAGGACTTCTGAAATAACTGTAACTTAGAGAGAGGCATGGCAATTAGCAGGAGGTGGGCAGAGAACCGTGACTATCTGTGGCAAGACAGAGTCTGAAGAATCAGCCCTCAACTGTGGAAGGGTCACAGATTTGATGTGTCATCATTTTCCTTAAGCTCCAGGAAGTCTTTTAATTCTTTCTTTATTTTTACCCTGACAAAGTTATCATTGAGTAGAAAGTTGTTCAGTTTCCATGGGTATGTGGATTTTTTGTTGTTTATTTTGTTATTGAAGACCAGCCTTAGGCCATGGTGATCTGATAGGATGCATGGGATTATTTCAATCTTCTTTTATCAGTTGAGGGATGGTGTTTGACGAATTAATTGGTTGGTTTTAGTAAAGGTGCCTTGATTTGCTGAGAAGAAGGTATAATCTTTCGTCTTAAGGTGAAATGTTCTTACTTTTACAGAGTCTCTGTTTAGTCTCTGTTTCCATGATCTATCCATTGGTAACAGTGTGGTGTTAAATAATATTGTATGGGTTTCCATGTGTTTTGACCTGTAGTAAAGTTTGTTTTATGAATGTGGGTGCCCTTGCATTTGTGGCATAGATGGCCAAAATTTGAGACTTTCTCTTGGTGGATTTTCTGATTGTTGAATATGAAATGTCCTTCCTCAATTCACTTGGTAACTTTTGGCTGAAAGTCTATTTTATTGGATATTAGGATGACAACTACACCTTGTTTCCTTGATCCACTTTCTTGGAAGACCTTTACCTTCCTTTTACTCTGAGTTAGAGTCTGCTTTTGTTATTGAGGTGTGGTTCTTGTATGCCACAAAATTCTGGACCTTGTTTGCATGTCCAGTCTTTCAGCTGCTATCTTCATAGCTGAGTTGAGTCCTTTAATATTGAGAGATGTTAAAGAGAGATGACTGTTGGTTCCTGGTATGTTTGTTTTTATAGATAGCTTTATGTGCTTTTGGTCTCTCTTTTTGGCTTATTGTGAGATTCTTTATGTTTTGTCAATTTATTTGGTGCAGGTAATTTCCTTGTGTTGGAGTTTTCCTTCTAGGATCCTCTGCAGGGATGTATTGGTAGATAGATACTGTTTGAATTTGGTTATCTCCTGGAATATTTTGGTATCTTCATCTATGTTGATTGAGAATTTTCCAAGATATAGTAGCCTGGGCTGGTATTTGTGTCCTCTTTGAGTCTGGATGACCTCAGATGAGACTACCCTGGCTTTCATCATCTCTGTGGTGAAGCCTGGGGTAATTTTGATAGATCTACCTTTATGTGTTAATTGGTCTTTTTCCTTTATATCTTTTAATATCCTTTTTTGTTCTCTATGTTTATTGTTTTGATTGTTATGTGATGAGAGGATTTTATTTTCTGGTCTCATTTATTTGGTGTTCTATAGACTTCTTATATCTTTATGGCCATTTCTTCTTTAGGTTAGTCTGGATGACTGCCTGAGTCTGTCTCTTTGTCCCTGGGTTCCTTCAGTGTTCCTAGATATAGCAGACCACATGTGGGGCCTTAAAACTGGGGGCTCTTCAGAGGGTAGAGAAGCTACTGATCTGCTGCCCAGGCTGCAGGCCATCTCCCTAGGAGATCTTTAGACTTTTGGGTCTTTAGTGGAGCTGACAATATGTTGTCCAACTGGTCTGAGTGCAGAAGATCCTCTAGAATGGGCCAGGAGATGGTGTCTTCATGGTTGTTGACCAGCTGGAAATCAACTGGTCTGAATACATTGGATCCTCAACTGCTCTCAGTACAGTGAATCCTCTAGGATGGTTGAGGATATATTGTCTTCCCAGGAGCAGACCAGCTATGAGTCTGCCCCAACAGAAAGGACTGGGTCAATGGGGCAGAAGGGTCCAAAGGGGAATGGAATTCTTGGGGGCAGGGGTTTTGGGGAGGTGATGGGTTCTGTATCCACCAGGCTACCAGCAGCAGCTCTCGGACGTTGGGTAGGGGTGTGTTCTTACTAAATGCTTTGAGTTTAGCAGATGCTCTAGGATGGGTCAAGATATGATGTCTTTCTGAGAGAAGACCAGCCAGGAGTCTGCCCCAGCAGAAAGGATCAGGTAGATTGAGTGGAAGGGGCGGAAGGGGCTAGTGTGCTTCTCTTTATTCCAAATCATTCCCTAAGATTTTCTACATCAGAGCCACTACAGACCATCTTAATATAACCTTACTGAAATTCTACTAGATTCTTTCTAAGGGTGGATAAATGTTATTGCTAACAATCTTTTCTCCTAAGTTCTTTCTTAGTGTAGAAGATGCATCACTTAACTGTTCCAGAAGCAATGCTTGAAAAAAGTCAAGCATTATTACTGTAAGTGCCAATGACAGTGCCCAATGAGATGATGGAAGCCCCCTTATATTTTCATATAATTGTTATATTAAGAAAGATTGAAGTAAAGACTTGCAAAGGCACCAAGCAGAACAGTATTCCTTAACATTATGTAATGGAAGAGATTGCCAGCTGTGTTTTTGGATTTTGAAACATTTAGAGTAAGTATTAAAGTTTGCTGTAGGTGTGGCAAGTTCATTTACAGATGGCAAGTTATTAGGTCATCCTCATATTCCTTCTGTGACTTCTGTTCATCTTCTGTTGAGATTCCACCTGGTAACAAGTATTTTTCTGTTCCAGGGTACTGAATGGCATGCCCATCATCTATGATGTCCTTTGTTTATTGACCAAGCCAACTCTTTCAGTCAGCAGGTTCTCCAGGGCAGGAGTGAGGATTAAAAAGAAAAATGAAAATTAGACAACACTGTATCTTGACCCCAGCCAGTTCTGAGGCTAAAGCAGGTTTATTAATTTTCCAGTCTGCTTTCTTGCCACGTTTATTACCTGCAAAATAATAAGATCTGTTCTGTGTCAAGGAACAAGCAAGGCAATAAACAAAATCCTGTAAATACCCTTCTAGGGGATAATCAGGATAAACAAGAAAAAAAGGAATACCATCCATGCCTCAGCTGAGCCTGCTCTGTGGTTTGCATTGACTCAAATATAAATGATCTTAATCTGAGACTATTTCCTAAGTCCTAGCCCAGAGTCAAATTCTCTCTTGGAGTTTACTTCTTCTCCTTGCTTAATATCAAATTCCCACCAAGTTTTTAGATATTTCTTTAAATAAATTGTGTGTGATCACATATTTTAACTAAGAGGCCCTATAAAATAGTTATGAGGAATTGTTCCTGTTTTTGTGTTTCATATTTTCATAAATTCCTTTCAGATATTCTTTGATATCCAGCCTGGCTTGGACAACAGTAACTATCCAAAGCTACATTTTGAGTGTTGATTCTAACCTGGCAGTGTACTGAGTACGAGTGGAAGTATAGAAGATGTTCCCACTGTCCTGAGTCCTGTTCTTTCAACACATTTAAAACTGATAATATATTAATAGAACAGAGAATAAGAAACATTAAATATGGTGTAAGTGTATCCCACTCTGCATTTTCATCTATGAGGATAGAGATGTAATCATGTAGGATAGTCAACAATCAATTGTGTATCTCGAAAAACAGCTTGATTGGTTTGTTTACATATATATATATATATATATATATATATATATATATATATATATGCTACTTCAAGTTTCCATTGGTTACCATTTGCCCCTTGAAGTATGCCTTCTAAGGGAATTATCTAGAGATAACAGAAAAGGTAACAACAATGAAAATTATTTAAAGTAAAACTTTCTTTTGTATCAGTGTATAAATATGTTGTATTAGAAAGATGTTTTCTTTATTTTATTTTAGTATTTATTTCATTTATTTACATCTCAAATATTGCTCCTCATCCAGTACCCAATCATAGAATTCTTCCCCACCTCTTTGCCTATGAGATGGTGCCCCTCCCTCCAGAGTGAGAGAATGTACCTTCTTTTCCACCATACAGCCATTCTCCATTTCCCAGTAGGTCTAATCTAACCAAGGACAGAGGTGAGAGTCCACTCAAGTTACCATGCCAGTTGGGACACCACAGAACCCAGCATATGTAGTCCCTTTCCCACCCTGTTTGAGCCCCACCTCCTTCCTCCTCTCCATCTCTACCTGCATTCAGACAGATTGGTGTGTCTGCTTGCCTACTCCTACCCCACAGCTCTGCCTGTCACCCAGGAGGCCTGCCCAAACCAGGGGCACAAGAGGCCTTCTCTGAAGAAACACAGTACTGCTTGTCTCCCAAGAATGATTTAGAGGGGCTGGAGGGATAATCAGTGGTTCATAGCACCATTTGTAAACCCACATTCCATTCCTAGCACTCATATAAGAGCTCACATCTGTTTATAACTACAGTTTCATCAGAAACAGAAAACTAAACAGTTGAGTATTTGCCAATACCTGGCACTGAGTTGGGTGATTGTATGAATGAGAGTTTTTATGTAAGTTCTGACACTTAGATACAAAAATCTGCGACAGAATATGTACTTCTATCCTATAAGGGGACATGAAAGAGTCATTTGAATTACTGTACATTTTGAACAACAGCATGTGATGTAAGAAAGGAAATATATACTAGCTTGTAGGTGGAGGGGATATACTATACTATATGGTGGGAAATAATTGGGAACATTGTTGCAAGTACAACTCAACATTTGGCACAGACATCAGAAATCAGATTGTAAAAAGGAATTTTTAACATATATAAAATTTTAGTTTTCCATAACTACAGAATTTTCAAAGGAACCTTCATTTCATAAAGTTTAAAAAATTGCAAAGGAGAATTGCTAATTTAGAAGCCAGTGTTCATATCCATGATCTCTGGAGGCTATTTTATACTAAAAAATAGCAGTTAATTCTGGAGCCAATATGATATAGCAAAATAGAATTGTTTAAGACAATGTCATTGTTTCCTAATAATAGATTTATCATAAAGGTATATGATCTAATGTAAGACAACAAAGAAAGTTATAAATATATTCATTCAAAATATACCAATAGTCTGTGATTTGTAGCATGGTTACCCTGAACTCCATGGCTAGTGACCAGTTATAAATGAGTATATACCATACCTGTCTTTCTGCCTCCAAGTTAATTTATTTGGGATGATATTCTCAGGTTCCACCCATTTGTCTGTAGAACTGATGTCTTTGGCTTCTAATGGCTGAATGCTAATTCATTGCATACATGTAGCACATTTTGTTTATATACTTTTCAGTTGAGGGATATCTAGGTTGTTTATAGTTTCCCTGCTGTCATTGTGTGTCTCCTGTTATTACTAAACAGTACAGGGATGGTGTGGTCTGGCATCCCATAGACATTACTGGTTCTGTCAGCCTCAGACCACATTCCAGCTCATCATCCTGTGAGAGGTTCAACACTGCAGTTCCATGAGCCTCAGTGTGGCAGTGTCTATCCATTCCCGAGGCTTATAGAGAGCCCTGGGTTCACAGTGGATGTCCAAAGTCTTCCACATCTCTGCAGTGGGAGCAGGGTGAACATCCCAATCGGTCTTGCCCACTTGTCCATCCACCCTCCTTGGGCTCTTGGGGACTCAGCTCTCTTAATTCCAGTCATAGCTAACTCACAGCACAGGTCGAAGCATATGTGCAGGACCGAGGATGTGCTGAGCTGCACAGATGGAATGGGGGATTCTCATGCATGAACGCATGCCTGCCTGCACAGAGCTCAGTCCCTCTCTGCCTGCACTGCACCTTCCGACTGACAGACTCATTTTTTTTTTTTTAAAAAAAAAAATCATTAGCCAGGCGGTGGTGGTGCATGTCTTTAATCCCAGCACTTGGGAAGCAGAGGCAGG
>JADRCC010171262.1:0-13042 GCA_019843855.1 Hylomyscus alleni | reverse complement strand
TCTTTCTAAGACTTTTATCATGAAAGAATGTTGGATTTTGTCAAATGATTTCTCAGCATCTAATGAGATGATCATGGTTTTTTTCTTTGAGTTTGTTTATGTAGTGAATTACGTTGATGGATTTCCGAATATTGAACCATCCCTGCATCCCTGGGATGAAGCCTACTTGATCATGGTGGATGATCGTTTTGATGTGTTCTTGGATTCGGTTTGCAAGAATGTTATTGAGTATTTTTGCATCGATACTCATAAGGGAAATTAGTCTGAAGTTTTCTTTCTTCATTAGGTCCTTGTGTGGTTTAGGTATAAGAGTAATTGTGGTTTCATAGAATGAATTGGGTAGAGTGCCTTCAGTTTCTATTTTGTAGAATAGTTTGAGGAGTATTGGTATTAGGTCTTCTTTGAAGGTTTGATAAAACTCTCCACTATACCCGTCTAGTCCTGGGCTTTTTTTGGTTGGGAGGCTATTAATGACTGTTTCTATTTCCTTAGCAGATATGGGACTGTTTAGATCATTGATCTGATCTTGGTTTAACTTTGGTACCTGGTATCTGTCTAGAAAATTGTCCATTTCATCCAGGTTTTCTAGTTTTGTTGAGTATAGGCTTTTGTAGTAGGATCTCATGATTTTTTGGATTTCCTCAGTGTCTGTTGTTATGCCTCCCTTTTCATTTCTGATCTTCTTAATTAGGATACTGTCTCTATGTCCTTTATTTAGTCTGGCTAAGAGTTTATCTATTTTGTTGACTTTCTCAAAGAACCAGCTCCTGGTTTGGTTGGTTCTTTGTATAGTTCTTTTTGTTTCTATTTGGTTGATTTCAGCCCAGAGTTTGACTATTTCCTGCCTTTGACTCCTCTTGTGTGAATTTGCTTCTTTTTGTTCTAGCACTTTCAGGTGTGCTGTCAAATTGCTGGTGTATGTGTTCTCCAGTTTCTTTTTGTAGGCACTTAAAGCTATGAGTTTTCCCCTTAGAACTGCTTTCATTGTGTCCCATAAGTTTGGGTATGTTGTGGCTTCATTTTCATTAAACTCTAGAAAGTCTTTTATTTCTTTCTTTATTTCTTCCTTGACCAAGTTATCATTGAGTAGAGTGTGTTTAAGCTTTCAGGTGTATGTGGGCATTCTATTGTTTATTTTGTTATTGAGGAGCAACTTTAGTCCATGGTGGTCTGATAGGATACAAGGAATCATTTCAATCTTCTTGTATCTGTTGAGGCCTGATTTGTGACCAATTATATGATCAATTTTGGAGAAGGTACCATGAGGTGCTGAGAAGAAGGTATATCCTTTTGTTTTAGGATCAAAAGTTCTATAGATATCTGTTAAATCCAACTGTTTCATAACTTCTGTTAATCTCACTGTGTCCTGGTTTATTTTCTGTTTCCATGATCTGTCCATCGCAGAGAGTGGGGTGTTGAAATCTCCCACTACTATTGTGTGTGGTGTAATGTGTGCTTTGAGCTTTGGTAAAGTTTCTTTTATGAATTTAGATGCCCCTTGATTTGGAGCATAGAGGATCAGAATTGAAAGTTCATCTTGGTAGATCATACCTTTGATGAATATGAAGTGTCCCTCCTTATCTTTTTTGATCACTTTGGGGTGGAAGTTGATTTTATTTGATATTAGAATGGCTACTCCAGCTTTTTTCTTGGGACCATTGGCTTGGAGAATTGTTTTCCAGCCTTTTCTTCTGAGGTAGTGTCTGTCTTTGTCACTGAGGTGAGTTTCCTGTATGCAACAAAATGTTGGGTCCTGTTTATGTACCCAATCTGATAGTCTATGTCTTTTTATAGGGGAATTGAGTCCATTGATATTAATAGATATTAAGGAAAAGAGTTCTTGCTTCCTATTATTTTCGTAGTTGGAGCTGGAGTTCCATTCATGTGGCTATCTTCCTTTATTTTTGTTGTAAGATTACATTTTTGCTTTTTCAGCTACGTAGTTTCCCTCCTTGTGTTGGATTTATCCATTTAGTACCCTTTGGAGGGCTGGATTTGTGGAAATATATTGTGTGAATTTGGTTTTGTCATGGAATACTTTGGTTTCTTCATCTATGGTGATTGAGAGTTTTGCTGGGTATAGTAGTCTGGGCTGGCATTTGTGTTTGCTTAGGATCTGTATGACATCTCCGCAGGATCTTCTAGCTTTCATAGTCTCTGGTGAGAAGTCTGGTGTAATTCTGATAGGCCTGCCTTTATATGTTACTTGACCTTTTTTCCTTACTGCTTTTAGAATTCTTTCTTTGTTTTGTGCATTTGTTGTTTTGACTATTATGTGGCGGGAGGAGTTTCTTTTCTGATCTAGTCGATTTTGGGTTCTATAGGCTTCTTGTATGTTCATGGGCATCTCTTTCTTTAGGTTAGGGAAGTTTTCTTCTATACTTTTGTTGAAGATATTTACTGGCCCTTTAAGTTGGAGGTCTTCACTCTCTTCTATACCTATTATCCTTAAGTTTGATCGTCTCATTGTGTCCTGGATTTCCTGGATATTTTGGTTTAGGAGCTTTTTGCATTTTGCATTTTCTTTGACTGTTCTGTCCACGTTGTCTATGGTATCTTCTGCCCCTGAGATTCTCCCTTCTATCACTTGTATTCTGTTGATGATGCTTGCATCTATATTTCCTGACTTCTTTCCTAGGCTTTCTAACTCCAGAGTTGTCTCTCTTTGTGATTTCTTAATTGTTTCTACTTCCATTTTTAAGTCCTGGATGGTTTTGCTCAATTCCTTCACCTGTTTGTTTGTGTTTCCCTGCAATTCCTTAAGGGATTTTTTTGTTTCCTCTTTAAGGGTTTCTACTTGTTTTCTTGTGATTTCCTGTAGTTCTTTAATGGCTTGTACCTCTTTACCTGTATTCTCCCGTATTTCTTTGAGGGAGTCATTCATACCCTTCTTAAATTCCTCTAGCACCATTGTGAGGTATGATTTTACATCCAAATCTTCCTTTTCCGGTGTTTTGGGATATCCAGGACTTGCTGTGGTGGGAGTACTAGGTTCTGATGAAGCCAAGTAGTCTTTGTTTCTGTTGGTAGGATTCTTGAGTTTGCCTTTCACCATCTGTTGATCTCTGGTGTTAGATGTTCTTGGTGTCTCTGATTAGAGTTTGTTTCTCTTGTGGGTCTCAGTCCCTGGGTTAAGGCACTCCCAGGAGGGAGGCTCTCTACTTGCAGGCAAGGGGCAGAGAGGGCCACCAATCCACCGCTGTCACTCAGAGACTGAGAGGATCCTGTCCCTGCCGCCCTGCAACTCCTGAGGCCTGTGCCTCCCAGATGGTCCTGCCTGAGTTCCTGAGTTCCTGGGTTAAAATGCTGGAGAGGTTGTGGAGAGAGAGGAACACTACTTCATTGCTGGTGGGATTGCAAGCTGGTACAGCCACTCTGGAAATCAATCTGGTGGTTCCTCCGGAAATTGGACATAGTTCTACCAGAGGACCCAGCTATACCACTCCTGGGCATATATACCCAGAAGATGCTCTAACATGTAATAAGGACACATGCTCCACCATGTTGATAGCAGCCTTATTTATAATAGCCAGAAACTGGAAACAACCCAGATGTCCCTCAACAGAGGAATGGATACAGAAATTGTGGTACATCTACACAATGGAGTACTACGCAGCTATTAAAAACAATGAATTTATGAAATTCTTAGGGAAATGGATGGATCTGGAGAATATCATCCTGAGTGAGGTAACCCAATCACAAAAGAACACACATGGTATGCACTCTCTGATAAGTGGATATTAGCCCAGAAGTTTGGAATACACAAAGTACAAATCACAAGAAACTCAAGAAAAAGGAAGATCAAAATGCGGACATTTCATTCCTTCTTAAAAGGGGAACAAAATACCCATGCAAGGAGTTGCAGAGACTAACTATGGAGCAGAGACTGAAGGAAGGGCACTCCAGCCTGATATAGCTGTCTCCTGAGAGGCTCTGACAGTACCTGACTAATACAGAAGTAGAGGCTCACAGCCATCTATTGAAGTGAGTACAGGATCCCCAATGAAGAAGTTAGAGAAAGAACCAATGGAGTTGAAGGGTTTGCAGCCTCTTGGGATGAACAACAATATGGACTGACCAATGCCCTCAGAGCTCCCAGGGATTCAACCACCAACTAAGGACTATACATGGTAGGACTGATTGTGCTGGCAGCACGTGTACAGTAGAGGATTGCAAAGTCAGTCATCAATGAGAGGAGAGGCCCTTGGCCCTGTGAAGGTTCTGTGCCCCAATGTAGGGGAATGACAGGGCTGATAAGTGGGAGAGGGTGGGGAGGCAGACATGGGGAGGTAACAGGGGTTTGTTCTAGTTGTTTTTATTTGTTCATTAAAAATAAAAAGTTAAAAAAAAGGAGAGGTTCTCTTAATGTAGCAAAGGAGGTAAAAATAACTAAAAATATTTCTAAAGAAAATCAAAAGCTAAATACTTTTTATATTCAGGTAAGTTTAATATAGAATTGTATAGTCAGAATAATCAATAAGGTGTGTATGTATTTATATAGGGATAAAAACAAAGAAATTATAAGAAGTTTTCATAAAAAGTGCCTATGAAGTAATATCTGTATAGGTATGGAAAGTACATCTGTGATAGAACATATAACTGTAGATCCATATGACAGGAAGTTCAAGAAATGTATTAGGACAAGAGCCTAACAGAAAAGGGAGTTGGGAGAGAAGTAGAGGAGCTAGAGGGAGAGATGGAGGGGATAATAAAGGAGGATGAAAGAGGAAGAATGAGAGAGGTGGGTGAAGGAGAGGGATAGGAGAAACAGTGAATGAGGCAGAGGGAGAACGAGGTGAAGGGCTGGGAGGAGGTAGAAATGTGGAGGAGGGAGATGGAGAGGATATACAAGGAAAGAGGGAGAAAGGAGGAGGCATGGGGGGTTGAGAGGAAAAGGAGGCAATGGGGAACAAGGAGAGGATAAAGAAGAAGAGGAAAGATAAGCAAGGAGGGAGGAGAGTCAAATAGAAAGAAAGAGAATATATTCCTGCCATTAAATGTTTATGCATAAAAGATAACAATTAAAACTCTACAAATGAAAAATACAGACAAGAGTCTTTGTAACATATGGGTAATCAGAATTTCTTAATCTACTCATAAAGACCAGAGCCATAAATTGGTAAATTTATGTCCCAAGTTAAAAAAAAATGTTCATCAAGATTCAAATCTGACATCCAAAGCTCAGTTAATAATCCAGTAGTACTCACTAAGAGCATCTCGAACAAACACCACAAGATAAACAATGGGAAGCATACACACATCAGCTTTGTGAAAAGAGAAAGATCAGATGGCCAATAAAACAAGAACCAATGATGCTTATCTTTGTTGGTAGACAAAGTAACACAATGGAAAAAGACAGTAAAATAGTTATGCAGACCAGTCTCATTTGAAGTAAAGTCTTAAAGTATGAACAGGGAGACCAGATACCCACATCCAACTGCTACTGAGAGCATAGGAGTATAGACCACAAAGGTCACCTGACAGAGGTAAATAAATCTGGAGGATAGGTGAAAGCCATTCCATTTCTAGAAGTACAGCATAGATGTATTAAACATTGTAAGCCTACTGTTTTTAGAACACTTAAAAAATGGTTTAATAAAAGAACATCTGGCACAGGGAATGCTGGGTAGATGGTTAATGTGTGACACAGACATGACTCAGATGTGAAAATGCATAAATAACACGTCTACACATATAGATCACACAAAGATTTTCAGTACAAAGAGAAATTAATTCACATAAGCTTCTTTGACTCAAGAAGCAAATAACATTGAATAAGCAGCTCATAATAAAAATTCAACAAAAGTCAAAGACACAGTAATCACAAACTGGAGGCCATGGTTATTTTACAGTTCTAGGATTCAGTGAAGGTTTAGATACACAGAGAAAGATTTGAATGAAAATTTTTGTGATAATTGACACATGGTTATAAATTATATTTTATGATTTGTAAGTTGATAGCATGTTCCTGCTCAGTCCTTTAAGATTCATTTCATTTTGCGTAATTATGTATGTTTATATGTGTCTGTGGGTATGTGCAGGTTAGTGCAGATGCTCCAAGGGACCAGAAGAGAACTTTGGTGGTTTCATAGGAGATTTTGCATCCCTCTCCCAGTGTGAGTACTGGGAACTAAATTCAAGTCATCTACAAGAGCTATAAACACTTTTAACTGCTGAGTCATCCCTCCAGCCCTAATATTTCCTTTCTTGTGAAATAACATATAATTTGGAATGGTGGAATAGCTAATTATTTTCCTTACAGTGTTAATATTTTTATATCAACTATATTATTAGCAAACCTTAAAACTTGGAAACTTAGTATCTATCTATCATTCATCTATCTGTCTATCTGTTTATCTATCTGTCTGTCTGTCTGTCTGTCTGTCTGTCTATCTATCTATTTTCTGTACTGGCTTCCAGAGAAGCTGGTAAGTCCCAAGGAGGGGCAAACAAACCTCTTTCCTTGCTGTTTAGATTTTCTTGTTGTATTTAGTTTCAAATGTACTTCAGTTAAGGCATGCTTTCTATGAACTATAATCCTTTGAGCACAGTGCTGGCTATAAAAATGGACAATGAGCCGGGCAATGGAGGTGCACGCCTTTAATCCCAGCACTTGAGAGGCAGAGGCAGGCAGATTTCTGAGTTCAAGGCCAGCCTGGTCTACAGAGTGAGTTCCAGAACAGCCAGGGCTACTCAGAGAAACCTTGTCTCGAAAAACCAAAGGAAAAAAAATGGACAGTGAGTTATCTTGTTGACTAGACTATCAATCATCACTTTCCCTCAAATGTCCTTTGATAATGAAGTCAACTTATCCCACTAAGCTGATTAAAGCCAGGTGGTTGACAGTCGGCTGCCTCACTGTGCAGGGCTAGATGGATTTAGTGCAGAAATCTACCAGACCTTCAAAGAAGACCTGATACGAATTTTCCTTAAATTATTCCATAAAATAAAAAGAGAAGGAACACTACCCAACTCATGCTATAAAGCCACAATTACTCTGATACTTAAACCTCACAAGGACCCAACCAAAAAAGAGAACTTGAGACCAATCTTACTTATGAATATTGATGCAAAAATACTCAATAAAATTCTTGCAAATTAAATCCAAGAACACATCAAAACCATCATTCACCACAATCAAGCAGGTTTCATCCCAGGAATGCAAGGTTGGTTTAATATATGAAATCCATTAATGTAATCCATTATATAAACAAACTAAAAAAAAGTCACATGCTCATCTCCTTAGATGAAGAAAAAGCATTTGACAAAATACAACACTCCTTCTTGTTAAAAGTATTGGAGAGATCAGGAATTCAAAGACCATACATAACCATAATAAAAGCAATTCACTGCAAGCCAACAGCCAATATCAAATTAAATGGAGACATACTTGAAGCAATCCTACTGAAATCAGGCACAAGATAAGGATGCTCACTCCCCCATATTTATTCAATATAGTACTCAAAGTGCTAGTTAGAAAAATAAGACAACAAAAGGAGATCAAGAGAATCCAAATTTGCAAAGAAGATATAAACATAATACTATTTGCAGATGATATGATAGTATATATGAGCGACCCCAAAAATTCTACCAGAGAATTTCTCCAGATGATAAACAACTTCAGCAAAGTGGCCAAATATAAACTTAACTCTAATAGCCTTACTTTATACCAATGATAAACAGGCTGAGAAAGAAATTAGGGAAACAAGTCCCTTCACAATAGCCACAAATAATATAAAATATCTTGGGGGTAGCTCTAACCAAATAAGTCGAAGACCTGTATGACAATAACTTCAAGTCTCCCAAGAAAGAAATCAAAGAAGATCTCAGAAAATGGGAAGATCTCCCATGCTCATGGATTAACAAAGTAATTATGTATGTAACATAGAATTAACATAGTAAAAATGGCCATCCTATCAAAGGAAATCTATAGATTCAATGCAGTTCCTGTCAAAATCCCAACACAATTCTTCAAAGACAGGGAAAGAGTAATTCTCAAATTCATCTGGAAAAGCAAAAAACGCAGAATAGGGAAAGCAATTCTTAACAATAAAAAAGTGGCTGGGAGAATCACCATCCTTGACCTTAAGTTTTTCTACAGAGCAATAGTGATAAAAACTGCATGGTATTGGTACAGAGACAAACACATTGATTAATGGAATAGAATTGAAGACCTAGAAATAAAACCACCCACTTACAGATACTTGATCTTTGACAAAGAAGCCAAAAATATACAATGGAAAAAAAGAAAGCATCTACAATAAATGGTGCTGGTTTAATTGGCCAACTATATGTAGAAAAATGAGAATAGACCCATATTTGTCACCTTGCACAAAGCTCAAGTCCAAGTTGACCAAAGACCTCAACATAAAACCAGATATACTGAATCAAATAGAAGAAAAAGTGGGAAAGAGCCTTGAACTCATTGGCATGGGGGAAATTTCCTAAACAGAACTCCAAAGGCTCATGCTCTAAGATCAAGAACTGATAAATGGGACTTCATAAAACTGGAAAGCTTCTGTAAGGCAAAGGATATAGTCAATAAGACAAATCATCAACTTGCAGATTGGGAAAAAGTCTTCATTAACCCCACATCTGATAGAGGTCTATTATCCAAAATATATAAAGAACTCAAGAAGTTAATCCCAAAGAAACAAACAAGCCAATCAAAAATGGAGTATAGAACTAAACCAAGATTCCACAACTGAGGAATATTGAATGGCTGAGAAGCACCTGAAGAAATGTTCAAAGTCCTTAGTGATCAGACAAATGTAAATCAAAAGAACTTTGAGATTTCACCTTACACCAATCAGAATGGCTAAGATCAAAACCTCAGGTGACAACACATGTTGGAGAGGATGTGGAGAAAGAGGAACACTACTTCATTGCTGGTGGGATTACAAACTGATACAACCACTCTGGAAATCAATTTGGAGGTTCTTCAGAAAAGAGAAATAGGTCTACCTAAAGACCCAGATATGCTACTCTTGGGGATATACCCAAAGGATGCCCCACTATGCCACTATAATAGTGTTCCACTATTTTTATAGCATGCTTATTTGTGATAGCTGGAAACTGGAAACAACCTGGATGTCCCACGACAGAAGAATGGATACAGAAAATGTGGTTCATTTACACAATGGAATATTACTCAGCTATTAAGAATGAGGGCATCCTGAGTTTTGCAGGCAAATGGATGGAACTAGAAAATATCATTCTGAGTTAGGTAACTCAGACCCAAAAGGACGTGCATAGTATGTATTCACTAATAAGTGGATACTAGACAAAATAAAAAAAATACAAAATACCCAAGATACAGCCCACAGAACTCAAAAATGTCAACAAGCTGAAGTGCCCAAGTGAGGATTGATGCCTCAATCCCACTTGGGAGGGAGAAGAAAGCAATCACAAGTGGGGAGGGGAGGGAGGGACCTGGGAGGGAAAGTGGATGGGGATAGAGTTTCAAGGGAAGAGGGGAACTTGATCTATTATTGGGTAAATGAAAAGGACTGAAGCCCTGTGGGCCAGCAGAAAGAATGAAAACAGGCAACCTCGGGAGATAAGAGGTTGAGGGGACTGTCCAGAATGCACCAGAGACCTGGAAGGTTAGAAACTCTCTCAAGACTCAGAGGGAATGACCTTAGATGAGAGGGAACTTATAGAGCCCACCTCCAGCAGGAAGACAGGGCATCAAATGAAGGAGAGGGGAGACATCCCACATTCACAACTCTGACCCATAATTGTTCCCGCCTGAAAGAATTACAGGGATGGAAATGGAGAGGAGCCTGAGAAAAAGAAGGTCCAGTAACTGCCCCAAAGTGGGATCAAGCTCAAGGGGAGGTCCCAAGGCCTGACACTATTACTGGGGCTGTGGATTGCTCACTAAGGCATGATCACATTCTGGAAGACCCAACAAGTAGCTAAAAGAGTCAGATGCCGATATTTGCACCCAACCAATGGATAGAAGCAGCTGACCCCTGTTGTTGAATTAGGGAAGGCTGAAAGAAGATGAGATTAAGGGTAACCCTGTAGGAGGACTAGCAGTCTCAATTAATCTGGACCCCTTCAATAAACACTGGACCACCAAACAGGCAGCATGCACCACCTGATATGAGACCCCCAACACACATACAGTGGAGGACTTCCGGGTCTGTGTTCATTCAGAGATGATGCATCTAACCCTCAAGAAACTGGAGGCTCCAGGGAGTTTAGAGATCAGGTGGGGTAGGGGGTGGAGACATCCATGTGGAGACAGGTTGGTGGGGAGGATGCATAGGGTGTGAAACAGTCAGAGAGCAGACGTGGGCAGGGAATAAAATGTGGAGTGTAAAAAAAGTAAATAAATAAATAAAAAAAATTGTAGGTGATTTAAATACTAAGATGCAATGAAACCTGATTCTTCAAGTCAAACCATCACTAGAGTCAATTATGCCACTTAGTTACTTGGTATGACTAGATGGTTCATAATTCTACCAAACATTACTCTGTTGGAAAGACCAAGTAAGATTGTCTATGGAATGTATTTGATGTTAGTCTTGGTGTGATGAGAAGTTTCAAAAGTAGGGTTGGGAAGATAGCTCAGTGTGTAAAAAGCTTACTGCGTAAGTGTGAGGAACTAAGGGATCATTAGAACACAGAACATGTGAAAGTAGGAAAGTTGAGCCCAGGTTAGAGAAAAGCAGAGACAGGTATAACCCAGGGGTTTACTGGATAGGTGGTATAGTAGTGAGAATGAGCTTTAGGGTCAGTGAGATACAATCTCTCTCAGAAAATTAGGTGGACAGAGATTATTGAGAAAGGCAGACAGATACAACTACATGCACGTGCGCACATACACACACACACACACACACACACAAACACAAAAGGAGGTCAATAAGTGTTGGGCACTAATGCTACTTTTAATGATTTTGTACCTGGCTTCATCTTTCTCTTCTGATGATGTCAGCTAATTCTCTTTCTATTACACTATTTCTTGTCTACTCAGAGCTTTAGGCAACAAGTGGAATGCGTCATACCCTTGAAGTCCAAACATGAGCTCTAATGGAAGCAAAGAACTCTATGTTCTTTTCCTAGCAACAGGCTTTGTCCAGGAAAGGCTGAAACCAGAAGGCTCAGACTCACCCCAAAGGGTGCATGGGAAAGTTCAATCCTCCCTGGCATTCTGCCAAGGCAGACAGCACTCCTGGAAATATTTTATCTCTGAAAATAAAAATCAATTTAGTGGACTAGAAGATAATGTAGTATTCACAGACATACCATTTTTCTTCCAACACAATTCCCCAGTGTTGCTAAAGGGTTTAGTTGGCAGGGGCAGGATAGAAGAAGCCATCCCCTTCTTCATACACAACCCAGAGATAAATTATGAATTGGTTTCCAATCTATCACTTCATTGCTAATATATCACTAGCAACCAAGGTCAGCCTTGGCTTTATCCCCCTTATCCCCAAAGTGATAGAATGGTTAAGGTTAATGGCACAGGGTCTTGATCACAGGACTCATCTCTCAAACATGCCCTGAACAAGTCACAGGCAAAATTTCATCTTTTGTTACTTTGATTTTTCTTATCTGTGAAATGGGGGTAATTTAACATACTCTATGTGGTCTTTGTTCAGTTTAACCAACTCATACTGTGTATGTTTTTCATTGTTTTCTATTTACAAACAATTCTTCCTAGCTCCTAACTGTTACAACAGCGATTTTGATGAACTGAGTGAGATCTATCTAAAATTGAATGTGCTCTTAGTATATGGAAAGAAAAGTCTTGTTTCAGCTCTCTTGATCCTTGATAAACCACTAGGAACAGTAAATTTCACTAAAACCTGATTTTAGGAAACCATTCCTTTGATTATGGGATTAAAAACCTTGTATTTTATGTTTGAAGTTGGAATGGAAGAAATACTGACCAGATTACATGCAGATCAGATTACAATCCTGGTTCACTACAACAATGAATGATATAACCTTAGGCAAATCATTTCTATTTTTCTAAGCTTGTTTCCTTGGTGATGGCATATACTAGTTTGGGACAGAAATTAAGGTCAAATACTGCTTTGATTTCACATGGAATATATCCACACTTAGACAGTCCATGTTTGCTTATGCAAGAGGCCAAGTGTCCTCTCTTTATGCTGCAATTTGAGTGGCTGCTGGTAAAGACCAAGCCCATTACTGAATTGATATTTAACAACTAACCCACAAAACCCAAGGGTAGGGACCTTGCCCCTCCCCATTTCTCTTCATTGTAGGGATGTCCATCTCTACTTATCCTTGAACACTCATGTGGGAAGGAACTTTGATCCCTCTGGGGCTACATTTTGGGGGCTCCTTTGCCTCTGATCCACTTGAACCAACATTAAGAATTTTCAGGTAATCACACTGAAGAGCAGAGAAATGCCAGTGTTTATTCCTTGTTGTCCTTCCTGCTAGACCATAGGGTTTGTGTTACCTAGCATTTTGTGCTTATTAGTTAGCTGAGTTTCATCAATCAAGGTTACGGCTTCCCTAGACGTACTTTATGTATAGTTGTAGCTCTCCTCAGATTTTGTGAAATATGTCTTTCTTTGCCTCCAGAGAGGTGACTGACAGGGCTTTAGGCTCCTTCTTATTGTTGATTGCTCACACATGTAAGGTGGTCAATCACTAAATGCACTAAACGGTCTTTAATTGCCGTTTTTTATTTTCCCCCATGCTGGATTATCCATTGTGAAATCACTGTGTCTGGATTATGCTAATGTTGTTGGTAATCAGGTTCAAAGTAACCTGGGACATGTATTTAGTTCTCTATTATTAAATGCTTAATATTTACATAGAACTACATAAAATAATTAAATAGCATTTTTGTTTTGCCCATTCACCTCATTTTAAGTGCTTCTAGTAGATAATTTAAAAGCATTAAAAGAGATTACAAGTATACTTTAACAACAGAGAGTTTGCCTAACTGTCAAGGGTCCAGGTTCCATTCAGTAACATGTGCCTTCACACATACACACACACACACACACACACACACACACACACACACACACACACACACACACAC
>JADRCC010171258.1:0-10409 GCA_019843855.1 Hylomyscus alleni | reverse complement strand
TGGAATGGCTCCACTCTTGCCTTCCAGAATTCTCAGATTCACAGGGTCTGAGTTCAGTCAAACTTATGAGTTCTTCTCTCTGTTGGCATGAACCATTTTTCCCAGATGTGTGTGTCTGTGTGTGTGTGTGCATTTGTGTTTATGTGCATTTGTGTATGTGTGTATATTTGTGTGTGTGTGCATTTGTGTGTGATTGTGTGTGTGCATTTGTGTGTGTGTGTTTGTGTGTTGTCTTGAAATTCTGGCTATTGTTGTGTGGAACTTACTGGATATCAGGTAAATCTTGTGGAATGGACTGACTGGATGTGCAAGTGAATCTGACCACAGGTGAACCTGTATGCAGTGAGAGAGGAGAGATAGAGTCCATGGTCTGTCTGTTTACTCAGCAGTGTCCTCCTTCCCAAGGTCATCCTGTTTTTACTCTTGTATTACTTCTCCCAAGCCTTTGAGAGCTTTGAAACATGACCTACTGAAGAATGTTCAAGCACATGAACATCATGTGTGCTCATGTCCTAGGCACATTCCACACCACTCAGACCACAGCACACAGACTGTGTTCCCTGTACAACAGCAGTTATAACAAGGATAATGATTATGCTGCATTGTGGGTGAAACTGGTATTTATTAGTTACTGAATGTGCGGGATGCTGTAATGGTCTTTTCAAACTGTCCCTAACATCATGTTGTCACTCTTTGGTATTTCAGATCTCATCATTATCCAAACTCAGGTAACTATGGAACTGTTAAAAAGCATGAAGAATCTCAGGTTGATTCCTCTAATAGGGCTGATATCCCATTGCTGGCATCGTGTTGCTGTAATATTTCCTCAAGACAACCTTATCATGCTATTAATATAGGGAAGTGAATCAGACCAGGCTTTTGAGCTAGAACAAATGCAGACACATAAGTCATGTGGAACCATGTTGCCTCTGCCTAGAGCAGGGACCATGGAGGATTGGCACAGCTGGCCTGTGGAATACAAACAGCAGTTTCCTGGAGTCTCTGGAAAGGTAGCACTTGGCCCTCAGCAAAGTTATCCATTAAAGGCTAGAGGAGGGATTAAAACTCCCAGGAAAAATGGCCAGCTGGCCATTGGTGAAGATGGGTGAGACCAGGGGCCTCTGATCTCAGAGCCTAACTGAGAGCCTGAACAGAGTGCCCAGTAAGGCAGAAGCATGTTTTTTTTTTTTTTTTTTTTTTTTAAAAAAAAAAATTACAGGCAACAGTTTGTGGAATGCTCTTCTCAGGGCTCAGGGCTCTGTCCTAGAGCTGATCTAATTTCAGGCTCAATAACTGGGCCTCCAGTGTCTCCTTTGCAGCTTTCAGATAAGGATGTAAAGCCCTCAGCTTCTGACCCAGCGCCTGCTACCTCTGAAACTAGCCATGCCCCTAATTAAATTCATCATAATAGTTGTCTTGGTCATGGCAGTTCTTTATAGCAATAGAACAGTGAGTAGATACTAATAACAAAATTAAAATAAAATGAAGGCAGAGGAAGGTATCTTCAATGCCCAATGGTAGTAATAGTGATGTGATATGGGATCTGGAAGGAGGGTGGGATGGGGAGCAAGAAAGTTTGCTTCTTGGAAAAGATTTTAGAAAGGCATTTTTACAATGATGAACTGGTTGTATTCTCCAAGTACTGCCATCAATAATAATGTTCTTAGGTATACAAGTTTCCATTTAAAGTTTCAAATAATTGCTGGGATGGTAGCCATGCCTGTCATTCCAACCCTCAGAGGCTGAAATAGGAGGACTTTGAATTTTATAGCATCCGTGGTTATATATCAGAGCCTGTGTCAAAAGATGATTAACTTGATTAAACTGCATAGTGTATACACTTGTGATGCTTAGGCAGCCAACCATTGGACTGAGCCCATGGACCCTAGTAGAGGAATTATGCTGCACGCACTCGACTACCCCAGTAGGTCTACAGTATCAGGGTTAAAACCTGATCATGGACAAGAGGCATTATGACTCAAAAGGGAGTTTGTCTCCTGGAGATTTCAGTCAGTTGTGGGCATCTCCTAACTTGGACGTGTTCCAGATTGATCTCTGCTAAGTCTGTGGAGAGATCTGAGTGTTTTCTTTATTCAGACATAAAGGTGCCCTAAGAAATATTTTGTATTAGCTAAACTGAAATTGAACATTATTTCCTGGCTTTCACAGTGTTTCAATAATCCTAATAGATTTCCTAGCTGCAAATTAGCTGGGAATTTTTACTAAGAAGCAGTCTTACCAGACAGGGTGTCTCAAGAATTAGAGATAGCAGTTAGGCACTTATTATCAGAGAATTCTCACACAAAGAAAAACTGTTTTACTGCCAGTGAGAAGTTAGAAGTTGTAGGGCTTCCCCCACTAATTATTTATGTTATAGCCAAGGAATGCTAGAATACGACCTTCAGCTACTTGCCTCAGACAGACCCTGAGAGTTTACCTTGGGGCTGCCAGGACAACCCAGCCCAAGAAGAAGGACACCATTGCTCCTCGGCCTTGCACTTGGCTGCTTGTTCTCACTGACCTTGATGTAGCCATCTCCTGCCTACGTGACTTCTGTAGTATGCCCTGTTTTCTGTATACCATATAAGCCTGATTTCTATTTTGTATAAATGGCATTCAGTTACAGCACTCCCTTGTGTCTGTTTCTGTTTGTCATTTCTTTGCCAACACCTTGTCTACCTGACTAGGACCCTGTTTCGGCCACGGGTTGAGGGAGGCCTACCAGCCAGTGGCAGAATTACAGAAGGGACTGAAGGAGTTGAAGTGGTTTGCAACCCTGTGGGAAGAACAACAAAATCAATCAACCAGACCCCTTCCCCCAGATCTCCCAGAGACTAAGCCATCAACAAAGGAATACTCATGGCTCCAGGTGAATACATAGCAAAGGATGGCCTTGTCATGCACCAATGGAAGGAGATGTCCTTGGTCTTATGCTGACTCAATAGATGCCTCAATGTAGGAGAATCAAGGGTAGGGACGTGGGAGTGGGTAGGTGGGGTCTATCATAGGACCAGGGGGAGGGAGGATGTAATAAGGTGTTTCTGAGAGGTTATGGAAACTGGGAAAGGGCATAACACTTGAAATGTAAATAAAGAAAATATCCAATAAAAAAATAAAGATGTCCTTTAGATTAGCAGGCATGAAAGTTTCTTTGTGATATCATAATGGTATTTGTCTTATTCGTGGTTTTTATTGCCTTGATGAAACACCATGACTAAAACCAAATAAAAAAGGAAAGGGTCTATTAGGCTTATAATTTCCCATTGTAGTGCATCACTGGAGAAATTAGGACTGGAGTCCACACAGGGAAGAAACCTGGAGCAAAAAGCTGATGCAGAGGTTATGGACGAGTGCTGCTTACTGGCTGGCTTCCCATGGCTTGCTCAGCCTGTGTTCTCATAGAACACAGGACCACCAGTGCAGGTTGGCCCTACCACCAATGGCGTGGGTCCTTCCACATCAACCTCTAATTAAGAACATTTCCTTCAGGCTTGCTGAGATGCTGGCCTTGTGAGTGCATTTTCTCATTTGAGACTCCCTTCTCTCAGATGATTACTTTGTTGTCATGAAGACATAAAACTAGGTAGCACACTCTAAGGTTTTACTTTGCTTAAATATTTTATGTTGTGAACAAACATAACTTTATGAATTGTACAAAACTGTGTCTTGAAATCTCTAAACGTTGGAAATGGCTAAATAGTGCTAACATCCATTGTCTTTGTCATTAGTTGCAGTCTATGTGGTACAATAGATGTCCTGAACTATTTTTTTTTAAAGTCTGTATTCTCTGACCTGCATCTCTTCAGTACACCTTCCCTAACCCTTCCCCCTGTAACCTCTCCTCTGTTTTGTTTCTCAGGTCACACTTTTTACCTTCCACTTATCACACAGTTTCTTCCTGTGCTAGAGTTGGATCAGCTCCTTGCTTCAGGTTCCTGTTCTGCTTGAGTTCCTGTCCTGACTTCCCTTGACAATGATCTGTGGTGTGAAAATGTAAACTTAATCAACTTTTTCCTCCACAAGTTGCTTTGGTTATGTGTTTTATCACAGCAATGGTATCCCTAAGTAGGAAAGGCCTACAAACATGAGCACTGCAAGCCTCATATGTTCCCTGCACCTCACCCCCAGGCAGGAAAGGAAGTGGATGAACATAGAGTCTGGGATACCACCAGAAGCCATAGCACTGTCACTTCCAGTGAGTGACAGATACTGTACGAGGACCAGGTCTGTCTTACTGCTTGTAAGGTTCTTCATCTTAGAGTTCTCAACATTCTGAGGCTCTACATTCAAGGCACCTACAGAGACATTCCTCACAGTTATGGACAAGGGTGTGTATCTTGGAGTATCCGTGCCTCAGAACAGGCCACAATGTGTTCATGTGAGCGCAGGTGAATGTGTGACTCATGGTGAAAGAACAACCTTCTTCCTGTGGCCCAGCCAGCTCTGAGAATGTGCCCTGCTGTGCTGTGACTGAGGCTACCTTAGCAGGCAGACCTCTCTGACTTTGAACTTTTGAAACCTGTCTTTCTTGAGCAGGCCTTCCTCTCAGCTGAGCTGGAGGAGAGTGCTTTGTGTCCATGTGAGGTGTGGACCAGAACATGTGGTAATATGACATACATAATTATAGTGATGGCATTTTTTGCCTAAGATGATTTAATTCCAAGCTGTGAGGAATACAACCTGAAGCTAGGTAGATGAAAGCAAACAACAGCTGCCATCCTCGCTGGCCGTAGATCCTGATCCTCTTTCCTCATTTGACACAGGACAGAAACCTGGACTTACCAATGGCTTTGATAATTAAGTTCTTCACACAGATGCCACTAACTGCCAACTGTGCCAGGATTCTTATTGGTCTCATCATTATTGTGCTTACCTTTGATAGATTCTCATGAGGGGATGCTTTCTGTCCATCTACATTGGAACATAGCTGAAATTGGACTGTGATCTTGGCAGGAAGCATTACACTGAGGAAACAAAATAGAAAAATCTTGTTCCTTTTATGATAGAACATAGACACCATAGTCTTGTATGAATAATACATGGAAAGACAATGTAAACCATAGCAAGCTGGCAGGAAGGGACGTTTTCCAAGAGCCATCTGGGCATCAATGAAACTCTTTCAACTCCAGAATCAAGAAAATAGAAACGAAGAATCATGTTTAATGAAGCTACAATTTCACAAAAGGCAAGAGATGGCAACTCTGAGGGTAGATTTTATTTTGCTTTGCTTCTCTGTGCTTTGGTAGGCAGGCAACATTGTCCATCCCACAAGGTGCTCATACACTCACTTCATGGATGAGAACACCAAGATCAGGAGAGGAGAGGGGACATATGTGAAGGCACATATCTGGAAAGAGTTAGGCTAGGGTTTTGTGTAGCTTTCACAGCCTGTGCCCTGTGACATGCAGTTTCATAGTACAGTAGTTTCAAGAACAGTAACAACAAAAGAATGAAGAAAGATAATGTAAGAAAAAGAAAATATTCAGGGCTTTGTAAGGGCCATACTATTAAAGTATTTTCCCCCAAGCTTCAGTATTACTTTTTAGATTAGGAGGAATATACCATCTGAGGAAGTAGTGCACATTGTTCACAAGCAGGCACTGAAATTTTTTTTCCATTTCTTACCAGTCTATAAGCATAGGTAAGCTTCCTTATGACTACAACTTTTCATTTCTACTAAACACTGTGAATTCATAATTTCTTTTCATCTTTCCTATTCAGCACAGCAAGACTTTATTGCTTGGCAATTTTCATCCTGGCTGCCAGGAATGTGGAACATACTCAACTGTGTAGGCAGATATAGAGTGGGCTTCATTTTTCATTGACAAGCTGATTTAAAATTAATATTATGGCTAGGGATTTAGCTCAGTGGTAGAACACTTGAGGGATATGTGCAAAGACCTGCGTTCAATACACAGCACCACACAAAAACCATAAGTAAAATAAATCACTCCTTGAAAGAGCAATGTCCTGCTGGCCCAGACTGGCTTCCAGGTTAGAGAGTGAGCACAGGTCAGACAGTCCTCACATGGGTCCACTTTGATGGCTTGGACCAGGAGTGAGTCCAAGATGACCATCAGTATAGCACCATGGAACCTGGATAGGGAGCTGGCTTGAGATGACTGCCAGCCTAGTGCTGTGCTCACCTGGGGGAACAGACTATACCAGAGATGAACCCAAAGGAGCAGAGATGGTCCTACAGATCTAAACTACAGGGACTCCAGGACACAAGGCAACAGCATTATGTGGGTAAGGGGGAGCACGGTCCGAGTGAGTATCAAATATTAATTGTGTGGTAGAAGCCGGAAGCTGGAGGGGACACGAGATGTTTATAGAGTGGATGACCCTCTGGCATTGGTTCGCCTTGCCACTCTTTGCTGGTCTTTGCTTGGTTTTGCTGATCCTGGCCTTTACTGACAATGCTCTGGCATTGGTTCGCCTTGCCACTCTTTGCTGGTCTTTGCTTGGTTTTGCTGAACCTGGTCTTTACTGACAATGCTCTGGCATTGGTTTGCTTTGCCTTCTTTACTGATCATTACTTTCCATGACTTAGTAGAGAGAAATGTACCAAAGAACTTCATGTGATATTTCGGTGGCTTCTTGACACTTCTTGCCACTTCCTCGGACTTGGGCAGATTTGCAGAGCCTCGAGGTTTCTTCTGAATCAAACTGCCATTGTGGATTCATGAATGGTGCTTGGCACTGGATCACGCTACCGCTACTGAGTAGTGTAAACTGAACTGCTGATATCCTGACAACAACTGGAATCACACCAAAGAACTATTTCTAAACAGGTCCACACCATCCTTTGCCATATTGACCTTTCCCTTTTACTTGCTTTGATGTATGGTGAACTAGAAGAGAGGTTAAAGTGTTTAAGAACCTGTATAAAGTTGGTTATGAAAAATCTAAGTGTACAGTACAGAAAAAATGCGTATCCATCTTCTCTTGCTTAAGCAGTAAGCACAGGTAGTTATTTTTGAAAAAGAATTTATTGGTTTTAAAAGGATATCTTTTCCCATGACTATCATTTCTTAATCGCATTTGTAAAGTAAATAG
Source organism: Hylomyscus alleni (assembly GCA_019843855.1). Lineage (NCBI taxonomy): Eukaryota > Metazoa > Chordata > Mammalia > Rodentia > Muridae > Hylomyscus > Hylomyscus alleni. The sequence continues at coordinate 3,350 of JADRCC010171258.1, read as the reverse complement.
TTTTCATGAGAATAGATTCCCTGTTTTCACTCTACTTTTTTACAGTGCATTTTCAATTTATATATTTATTAGTGAATATTTTATTATACAAAGTAAAAGAATTTGGTCAGGCAATGGTGGCACACGCCTTTAATCCCAGCATTTGAGAGGGAGAGACACGCAGGTTTCTGAGTTCCAGGCCAGCCTGGTCTACAGAGTGAATTCCAGGACAGCCAGGGCTACACAGAGAAACACTGTCTCTAAAACACACACAAAAAAGTAAAAGAATTCACTATGATATTTCAATGTATGAATGTGGACTTTGGCCATATTTGTTCTCTCTACTTCTTTCTTATTTCTCTTTTCTTCTTAGAAGATCCCTTTCTACTTAAGAGCATCACTATTAACTTTATAATATGTTTTTTCATCATTAAAAAATTATTTATTCATTCATGAGTGCTCGATCTGCATGTATACCTGCTACCAGAAGAGGGCATCAGGACCCTTTCATCAGTGGTGATGAATCACCATATGTTTGCTGAGAATTGAACTCAGGACCTCTGGAAGAGCAGCCACTTGCATCTGACCAGCCTAGAATATATTTTCAATTAAGTAGTATTTTTTTGAAAAAAAATATTAGATATTTGTAGGGAGCTTGTCTCTTTAAGAACAGAGTCTCACAGGAGCCAAATGGCAGTTGGCAGCTTCAGAAGCCCCAACTGACAGGCTGGGGGCGTGGCCACCTGTGTCTCATTTGGCTTGACCAATTAGAAACATTTCTAGCCAATTGGCAGTTTATGACGTCATTCAGGTCTATAAAAAGCAGCTAACCCCGAGGAGATTCAAGGCAGTTCTGCCTTATCTCCCACTGGCTTAGGAAGGCAGCTTTACAGTTCTGCCTTGGGGGCTTTATCTTAAAGACATTTTTTCCCTTGGGGCTTATCTGCTCTGGGGTCTAAGATTTGTTCATTAATACTGGCATGGGTTTATCTAGGCTCAGAACCTTGTAGCAATTAACATTTATTCAGCATAAAAGGTTGTTCCTTCTCCCTCTTGTTTTCTTGTAATGTAACGTTTCGTTCTGTGTTTTACCCCTGCCCGATGTAACTTTCCCCCAAAGCAAATAAAGGCCTGATTCAAAATCATTCAGGAAGGGGTTGCTGTATCTTGCCTCCCATCCCTGCAGGTCAGGGTACCCCGGGGGGTTTTAGACAGATATTTTCTTTTTGGGTCTACACATCCATAAAATCTTTTCAGGCAAGCATTAAATATGTAAAACATCAGCTTTGGGAGTTCTTGGTGGAATTTTTGTGGTTACTTAAGTACATGATCATATCATCTGCAAATAGTTATATTTTGACTTCTTCCTTTCCAATTTGTATCCCTTTGACATTCTTTTGTTGTCTAATTGCCATAGTAGAACTTCAAGTACTATGTTGAATAGATAGGGAGAGAGTGGGCAGCCTTGTCTAGTCCATGATCTTATTGAGATTGCTTCAAGTTTCTCTACATTAAGGTTTGCTACTGGTTTGTTGTATATTTCTTTTAATATGTTTAGGTATGAGCCTTGAAATCCTGATCTTTCCAAGACTTTTAACGTGAAGGGATGCTGAAGCCTGTCAAATGCTATCTCAGCATCTAATGAAATGATCATGAGTTTTAACTTCAGTAAAGTGACTGGGTATAAAATTAACTTGAACAAATCAGTATCCTTCCTCTATTCAAAGGATAAACAGACTGAGAAAGAAATTAGGGAAATGATACCCTTCACAATAGCCACAAATAGTATTACATACCTTGGTGTGACTCTAACCAAGGAAGTGAAAGATCTATATGATAAGAACTTCAAGCCTCTGAAGAAAGAAATTGAAGAAGATCTCATTAAATGGAAAGATCTCCCATGCTCACGGAAGAATTAATATAGTAAAAATGGCCATCTTGCCCAAAGCAATCTACAGTTTGATTCAATGGAATCCCTATCAAAATTCCAACTCAATTTGTCGAAGATTTAGAAAGAGCAATTTGCAAATTAAATTTAGAATAACAAAAAACTCAGGAGAGGGAAAACTATTCTCACCAATAAAAGAACTTCTGGGAGAATCACCATTCGTGACCTCAAGCTGTATTACAGAGCAATAGTGATAAAAACTGCATGGTATTGGTACAGAGACAGTCAGGAAGATCAATGGAATAGAACTGAAGACTCGGTTCCTTTCGGTCTCTCTGGGCTGGTGTCCTGAGTGGACCTTGGGCACAAGTTCTGCAGCCAGTCCCACAACACCCAGAGAAAGCTCCACTCTCAGGCACTCTGACACTCTCAGGATCAGAGGTGAGGAGGTCCCAACATCTGTCCCAACACCTGGAGTAACTGTGACCTGCGGGACCAGGCACACAGGAACTCTGCCAGCAGAGTGGCTCAGGTTCCTTCTGGTCTCTCTGGGCTGGTATCCTGAGCAGACCTTGGGCCCAGGCTCCTCAGTCAGTCCCACAACACCCAGAGGAAGCTGCTGCACTCCCAGGTGCTCTAACAAGCCCAGGGTCACAGGTTCCCAGAATCACAAAATCACAGAAACAGCCTGACTCTGAGGAGTTCTGACACACCTAGGATCACAGGAAGGACAGACTCCAGACAGATTTAGCAGGGCAGGTAGCACTAGAGATAACCAGATGGCGGGGGGGCAAGTGTCCGAAAATAAACAACACAAACCAATGTTACCTGGCATTATCAGAACCCAATTCTCCCACCATAGCAAGTCCTGGACACACCATGAAACTGGAAACGCAAGATTCAGATCTAAAATCACTTCTCATGATGATGATACAGGACCTTAAGAAATACATAAATAGCACCCTCAAAGAAATACAGGAGAACACAGGTAAAGAGCTAGAAGCTCTTAAAGAGGAAACACAAAAATCCCTTAAAGAACTACAGGAAAACACAATCAAACATGTGAAGGAAATGAGCAAAACCATCCAGAATCTAAAATTGGAAATGGAAACAATAAAGAAATCAGAAAGAGAGACAACCCTGGAGATACAAAACCTAGGAAAGAAATCAGGAGTCATAGATGCAAGTATCACCAACAGAATACAAGAGATAGAAGAGAGAATCTCAGGGGCAGAAGACACCATAGAAAACACTGACACAACAGTCAAAGAAAATGCAAAAATCAAAAAGCTCCTAACCCAAAACATCCAGGAAATCCAGGATGCAATGAGAAGACCAAACCGAAGGATAATAGGTATAGAAGAGAGTGAAGACTCCCAATGTGACAGACCAGTAAATATCTTCAACAAAATTATAGAAGAAAACTTCCCTAACCTAAAGAGATTCCCATGAACATACAAGAAACCTACAGAACTCCAAATAG
>JADRCC010171249.1:0-13246 GCA_019843855.1 Hylomyscus alleni | reverse complement strand
ACATGCTCCACCATGTTCATAGCAGCCTTATTTTTAATAGCCAGAAGCTAGAAAGAACCCAGATGTCCCTCAACAGAGGAATGGATACAGAAATTGTGATACATCTACACAATGGAGTACTATTCAGCTATTAAAAACAATGAATTTATGAAATTCTTAGACAAATGGATGGATCTGGAGGATATCATCCTGAATGAGGTAACCCAATCACAAAAGAACACACATGGTATGCACTCTCTGATATGTAGATATTAGCCCAGAAGCTCAGAATACCAAAGATACAATCCATAAACCACAAGAAACTCAAGAAGAAGGAAGATCAAAGTGTGGATACTTTGTTCCTTCTTAAAAGGGAGAACAAAATACCCATGGAAGGAGCTGCAGAGACTAACTGTGGAGCAGAGACTGAAGGAAGGACAATCCAGAGACTGCCCCACCTGGGGATCCTTCCCATATACAATTACCTAACCCAGACACTATTATGGAAGCCAGCAAGTGGTGACTGACAGGAGCCTGATATAGCTGTCTCCGGAGAGGCTCTGCCAGTGCCCTATGAATACAGAAGTAGAGACTCACAGCCATCCATTGGACTGAACACATGGTCCCCAATGAAGGAGCTAGAGAAAGGACCCAAGGAGCTGAAGGGTTTGCAGTCCCATAGGAGGAATAACAATATGAACTAACTAGTACCCTCAGAGCTCCCAGGGACTAAATCATCAACCAAAGAGTATAAATGGTGGGACTTATGGCTCCAGCAGCATATGTAGGAGAGGATGACCTAGTTGGTCATCAATGGGAAGAGAGGCCCTTGGTCCTGTGAAGGCTCTGTGCCCTAGTGTAGGGGAATTCCAGTTCCAGGAAGTGAGAGAGAGTGGGTTGATGAGCAGAGGAAAGGGGAGAATAGGGTTTTTTTTCAGAGGGGAAACCAGGAAAGGGGAGAACACTTGAAATGTAAATAAAGAAAATATCTAATAAAAAAAGAAAAAGAAAAGAAAAAAGTAAAAAAAAAAAATGAATAAAAAAAGTAGATAAAGGGTACTTACCAGCAAGAAACCCAGGTGTATGTGAAAAAGAAGTACTGCTTTCCCCTTGGAACCCTTTATACATGGGTTGCCACCAGAGTGTTCTATCTGTCCTAAAGGTATCAGTTCCCTATAGCTAATGTTTCTAGAAAACATCTTTATAAAGTCACCTAGAGGTATATAAAATGGATGCTTATATGACATTTATAAGTGATTGTAAAGTAGACCTACAATTATTGCTTATCATGTCCATATCATTACTTTCTTGAATATGGAAAGGTATTACATCAGTGCAAACATTGCAGTGGGGGGAGTTAAAAAATGAAATAAACCTTAAAACATATTTTGTGCTATTGTTGAGTTCATAATGTAATTCAAACAATATGGGCATAAAAATTTTTAATATTAATGAACAAATGAGTTAATCTGAAAAACATAAACACAATCGCTGTGTGTACTTTACATGAAAAATAGCCATAGTGTATGCTTTTTTGTAGCTCCTCAGTAACAGAATCAGTAGTATTACTTTTATAAAGGAAGAAATTCATTATGAAAAAAATCTCATATGATTATGTAGAATGAAAATAGTCATAGTCTGTCACCTGCAAGCTGGAGACACTGAAAAACTAATGCTACAGACATCCCAGGAATAGAGTTAATAATCTGAATTTCCATTGTCAAGAGAAAGCTGTTGTGGTATCTGAAGCAGAAATGCAGGAGGCAAAGGGACATATTCCCTGCCACTTCTACCTTTACTTCTTTAAGATCTTCAGCTGACTAGATTCTACCCAACAACTTTGGAAAGAGCAAATCATCTTATTTAGTCAGTTTGCCCCTGCCCTAATCACATGCTGAAACACTCTTACAGATACATTCAGAAATATTGTTTTAAATTTGAACATGCCTTGGCCTTGGCAAGCTGTTATGGTACATAGAACTAATGACCACAGGAAGAGAAATGCTACAATCAGTATTCTGCAGCGAACCAACTTGTCGAGTGTACAGCTGTTAAGAGGTCAGCATTTCAACTCATTGTTTTCCTGTTGATGGCAGAAAATTGTCTATATACAGCTCTTTATCCCACTGAGGAAAATGCAGCACTGAAATTCTCATGGAACTTAGGACATAACTTTTTCATCCATATCTCAGGCAAGTTGAATTATTCATCCAGATATTTGTTCAATGGGCACTGAGCTACTAATATGTTCTATGCATACTTCAAGACACTAGAAATTGAGGAGTGAATAAGAGAGACAAGTGAACAAAAAGATTACAAATTAGTAAGACATAGAATAAATTAAATTTGTATTCAATTAAAATTATAATTATGCAAATGTATAGGATAATTGAGAGATTTTTGAGATATAACTGTAAACTAGAATATCAATGAGTAGTTATATGAAACTTGTCACGGACCGGGTTCGTTGTGGGGACCTCGTTTTTAGAGGAATGAGAGTTCTGGTCAGGTGGGCAACAATTTGTTGAATGATAAACAGAGTCGACACAAGGGTGTGCTGAATCTGAATGTATTTCTTAAAAATGGCATGAAGCTTTTACAGTCATTGAAAAGAGAAATGATAAATCTAGCAGCTCAGCAGTTGAGGTACATCTGAGGCCACCTGAAACACACTGTATCTAAAGCAGTCACCTCTTCTGGACAGGTGCTGCACCCCCTGGGCCCAAGCGCTCTGGGCCTGGGGCAGGGGTGGGGCTGCAGACTGCATGAATCTAATTCCTAGTCCATCTAAGTTCTAGTTCTAGTCAGTGCCCCTGCACAAAGCGAAAACCAGGCTTATATGGTATACAGAAAACAGGGCGAATGACAAAAGTCACATAGGCAGGTGACAGTCATATCAAGGTCGGTAGGATTAGGTATCCAGGTGTGAAGCTAGTGGAAGAACAGTAGTGCCCTCCCTGCTGGAGCTATTTAGGTATTCTCATGCTAATTCTCTGGGTCGCACCAGGAAGTTCCAATCTAGCAGTTCCTGCTAATGCCCTTAAGTCAGGGAAGCCCTTCGATTACTCTGGTATGTAAAACAGATCTATCTTCTGTGGGACTACCCTGAGAATTCTATGTGCCTGACCTCTGTTGCTAACTCTGAGGATATCCTATCTGATAAGGCAGCTTCCTTGTGAGAAATTCCAAGCTAAGGACACCTTAGTAATAAATTAGAATATATTGGAATGTTGTGCTGGCCAGGGAACAGGGCCCCTTTTCAGTCATTTATGAATCATTTCTTGGAGTACCTTTATGCCTGATTAAGAAAGTGTGTTGATGTTTGGAAAGACTAATCTGGAACATGTCTGAGTTAGGAGATGCCAACGGCTGACTGAATACCCAGGAGGCACAAACTCCCTTTGAAGTCATAACGCCTCTTGTCCTTAATCAGGTTTTTACCCCCGATATTGCAGACATAACTGGAGTAGACAAGTGGGCGTGGCAGAAACTGAAAATTAAAGTGTTCTCATTGGTATTAATTGTCAATGTGACACAATTTAGAATTGCCTTTGGAAGAGTCTTAATGAAAAATAAATTATGTTGGGTTGGCCTATAGGCATGTTTGTGGAGAATAGCCATAACTAAATTATTTGATGTGGGATGACATGGTCCACTGTTGGTGTCATCATTTCATTAGTTTTAGTCTTGAATACTGTTTAAGTAGAAAATGTGAGCAGATTATTAAGCTTGTATCCATTCACTTCTCTCTGCTCTTGAGTTTAGCAATGAGGTGGCTAGCTCTTTTAAGTTCTTGCTGCCTTGCTTTGACTCTCCTGTTACAATGGACTATAAAAGAATTGTGAGCTAAAATAAACCCTAAGTTGCTTTTTGATTGGGTAACTTATCCCCATAACAGGAATGAAATTAGGACATGAAGGTGACAACAAATTATGGCAAGCACATGAAGGTTTTTAGTGTGAAACAAAATGAAGAAATAGTGCAGGGCATTAAAGTGGGAATGAGCCTTGGTGAGTCTGTGAGGAACTAAGTTGGTCAAAAAGGACAAGTTCTTAGACATAGTGTGATATCGAACCATGGATACTATGACTCTAATAATGGAAGTTTAGTGAATAAGTCAGGCTCAAACAAAGAAGTATTTCAAGAATTTCAACTCTAGGTGGAATCTAAAAGCATAGAAAGTTAATAGTAGAATAGTGGTTACAAGAAACTAAATGGAGCAGAAGGGACAGAGGATGGGAAGAATCATGTAATAAGCCCTTTCCCATCAGGCATAATGTTACAGAATTTGAAGTTTTCCCTGCTGAGTTTGAATTCTTGCTTTGGTCCCAAGTTTCTTCACTATGGCCTGACTTGCCTCCTTTTGTAATGGTAATATATATTCTGTCTCATTGTATATTGGAAACGTGTGATTTTCCTTTTGACTTTTTAGGGATTTCCTTGGCTCAGAAGAGACTTTGGACTTTGTGTTTTGAAACAGTGTTGAGACTGTGAAAGAATCTGGGCACTTTTGAAATTACATTAAATGCAAATTACATTATGATATGGCCATAAGCCTGTGGGAAGCAGGGAATGAAATGTGTTGGATCAAATGAGAATGGCCCCCATAGGTTCATATGTTTTAATACTAGGCTCTCAGTTGTTGGAACTACTTTGGAAGGATTGAGAAGTCTTACTTTATTGGAGTACATGTGGCTTTGTTGGAAGAGGTATGTTACTAGGGGTGGGCCTTAAGGTTTCAAAAGCCCATATCAGGCCAATTTTCTCTCTGTCCCTCGTTTCCTCTATCTTTGTATCTGTCTCTGTCTCTTTCCTCTCTTTCTCTGTCTCTATCTGTTTTTCTTTCTCTCTGTCTGTGGATTAGAATGATAGAATGTAAATTGTTAACTACTGCTCTAGCAACACGCTTGTCTGCTGCCATGCTCTCTGCCAAGATGATAGTGGAGTAACAGCTCTGAAACTGTAAGCAAGCCCCTAGTTAAATGCTTCATTTTTAAAATGCCTTGGTTGTGGGGTCGGGGGAGGGGGTTGTGCATGTTCAGAAGAGAAGGAGAAGGGTTATGGGAGGGGGTGGCTGGGAGGGTGCAATGAACTGAGATAATGATAATAATAATAATAAGTGAAAATAGAATAAAAAGAAAATTAAGTGCTTTGGTCATATTGTCTATTTGCAGCAATAGAATAGGAACTAAGACAGCAGGCAACCAACATAATGGGGGAGGACTTCTCTACAGGACAAGCCCCCTTATTGACTGCCCAATACAGTGCAGTTAGCCTTTAAACTATATATAAATCAAAATTATTTTTTCTTCCTCATTTTTTGTTTAGGCAATATTTCCCTATGTAGCCTAGATTAGCCTTGAACTTAAGATCCTCCTGCCTCACATTCCTCAGTGCTTGGAATAAAGGTATGTGCAACTATACTAGGCTAAAATTTTATTTTTTAAAATTTGGAAAATTATATAATAGCACAAACAATTATTTCCGTTTTGTGGAATCACTATTTGAACACTGGTACATTTTCTCTTTTAAAAAATTTGTTAATCATTTTAATTGTTTACATTTTAAATGTTATCCCTCTTCCTGGTCTCCCTTTCAAGAACCCCCACCCAGACTTCTCCCCTTTGCCTCTAAGAGAGTGCTCCCCCACACCCACCCACTCCTTCCTCACTCCTCTAGCATCCCCCTTTTCTGTGGCATCTGGCCCCCACAGGAGCACCCCTTCCTGGTGCCAGATGAGGCAGTCCCTTACTTCATATGTAGCTGGAACCATGGACCTGCCCATGTGTACTCTTTGGTTGATGATTTAGACCCTGGGAGCTCTGAGGAGTCCAGTTAGTTGATACTGTTGTTTCTCCTATGGGGTTGCAATCCCATTCAATTCCATCAGCCCTTCCCCTAAACTTTCCATTAGGGTCCTCAGGCTCAGTCCAATGGTTGGTTGTGAGTATCTCCATCTGTCTTAGTCATGTACTGGCAGAGCCTCTCAGAGGACAGCTATACCAGGCTCCTGTCTGCAAGCACGTCTTGGAATCAGCAATGGTGTCAGGGTTTGGTCCTGCAGATGGAATGGATCACAGAGTGGAGTAGCCTCTGGATGTCCTTTCTTTTAGACTCTTCTCCATTTTTATCTCTGTATTTCTTTTATACAGGGATAGTTCTAAGTGAAAAATTTTGAGATGGGTTGGTGGCCCCATCATTCCATTGGGGGCCATGTCTCTCTATTAGAGAGGGTATCTTTCTTTTCATTGCTTAAATAAATGAAAAATAAACTGTAACATATAAATTAATTTGCATTCCTTTTCCTTTAATGATTTGGAGATATTTGCAATAGAAATTTCTTATAAGACAAACAGGAATTTATGGCCATTTTATATATCCAAGTTTGATTGGAGTCGAGTCTGTTCTTACTTTGCTCCTCTCTGGCAAAGTACTGTTTCTTATTGTCTTAATTTGTCCAAACAATAGAGAGAATAGAAGCCTGGATGGAGAGTTAACAAGCAAGCAACAACATAGAAATCCTAGCCTTGTCTAGATTTATTTCCTCTACCCCAAGAAGGTTTGTGCTTTATACACTGTTCTCCCCTCCCCACCCCCCAGTCTCACTTGCACCAATGCGCCCGAAGTGTGTTGAGAAAACTCAGTACTCATTTCAGAACAACTGAGCAGCAGAAATAAAACAGGAAACGAGCCACTATAAATTTCAACACCTCATTTGGTAAAGAGGAAATTGAGGCCCAGAAGACATAGTGATTTGTGTGAAGTTTTAGCAAATGAGCAGGAAAACATGCAGTTGATTTTGAGAGGCCAGACCAGTGTTCTTTTTTTTTTTTCCTCCAGCAACATTGCTCCTCTGAAAACTATCACAGCAAAATTTTAGTTACCAGAACAAACCCATTAGCACAGCATTCTAAGCTACTAAGGAGAAAGACATAGGCCAGAAGTCAGTCTTAGAGAAATGGAGGCAATTGGAATGCTCAGTAGAGTAACTATTACTACTTTGCTACATCCAGATCTGTTCTTGCTCCTGCAGAGGACTGGGGTTTAATCCCTAATCTCATCATTGTGGATCACAATCATCTGTAATGCCAGCTCCAGGGTATTTGCTACCTTCTTCTGATGTCCACAGGCAGTACTCATACAAGTAGTACATAGATGTTCATATAGTCCAAACTCACATCCATATATCACTAAAACTAAAAGAAAATGTAACACTGAATTGTTTTACCATATGGAGAATACCAGCGACAAGAAAATAGTATTTCCAAGTTTTGTCACCATCCACACCCTCCAGACTGCAAACCTATTCATAAGTGCAATAAATTCAATATTAAGAACATATAAAAAGCATATAATGATAAAATGTCATCTGTGGTAATCCAATTTCACATGACATAGATGTCATTACTAAGGTACCTCACATCTAAAAAAGTCCTGCCTGTGGTAGAAAGAGTTGTAATGTGCATTTTCTCTCCACCCCCATGCCAGAGCTACAAGGTAAGAAATTATAGCTTCAATTACTACTGAGGAAATAAAATCTTGGAAAAACCAAATAACTCACTGAAAGTCAAATAATTAGTGATTGAGTTGACATTTAACCCCATGGTTCCCAAAATTTGAAACCGCACAGTTTCCTTTGGTATTACATTACTAAGAATGAGTAAAATAAACAATTCTTCAGAGTCAGAGCACAATTGTAACACAGATGAAGTGAAATGGTTTGACAAAGTAAGTCTTGATTCACTATCCTAATCTAATGAAAAATTTGATATCTGCATCTTATGATAATAATGCCATGGTTTTCCATATGAAGTATTCTTACATTAACAAACTTTTAGGGAAACAATAAAAAAATGAGAAGTGATTTTTAATTGGAATATTATAATCAAGAACCTAAAAATATGTGTTACACCTCCATGGGAAAAATTTCATGGGCCCTCACTACCAGATATAAAGCTATCAGTAGATTACTGAAGAATGTAGAATTAATCTTCCCTAAGGATGAGTCTCCTAATTGGTTATCAAAAACAGGTGGTCAGCCTTAAAATACAAATGGACTCAGCAAATCATATTTATATATTTATTTGTATATATCTTTCTTTGTGTATAAAAATAATAAAGAAAAGAAGGGCATGAATTAGAAAGGAAATGGGAGGAGTGACATGGGAGGGGGTTAGAAGGAGAAAGAGAAAAAAGAATGATATAAAACTATACCAAAAGGTTATCCCAGAGAACCTACATACAAAAAAAAACAGACTGTGAAGATTGTACTTATATATTTATATACACATGCATATATATAATATAGGCAACAATAATTAAGGAAATCATATAGATATGTGAGAATGTTTAAGAAGTAGAAAAGAAGAGAAAATTGATAAAAATGTATTGTAATCTCAAAAATTAAAATATTAATTAAAAATAAAAATAAAACATTGTAAAAGGAAGAAACTCAAACCCAGAAAGGAATTGTGACACACCGAAGGTCTCAAAGTGACCTTTCTTTAAAATGTTGATATATGGATGTTGCTTATCACTCCATTTTGCTATATAGATCTTTATTCTGATTTAAATGAATAAGAAATGAATAATTATAAAGCAAACACATAAGCTAATTGAGGGTTTATGAAATATATGAACAAGCAAATCCACAACAATTGAGTTCTGCTAAGCTATGTTAAGCAATTAGAGATAACTATGCCCGTCTCTAGGACATGATTCAAGGTAAACCAAAGATTTGATAATAAAAAATAACACATATGTGAGATAAATAGCTCAAGTGGGTACTAACCAGGAAGATTTCTCCATGCTAGCTGGCTATCATCTTTAGTGTAAGGTGCTATATAGCCTGCTGGAGAAAATATAATAAACAGTCTTGCCTTCTTCCTATGAACTCTGTGAACTCAGATAATGACTCGTGTGGCAAGACATTCCACTCCCACTAGTATCGGTAGCATGAACACTGTGGGGATTGAGAGAACCACCACAGTGATTTTCATATTGTTCACACAAGTATACACTCCTAGAAACAGTGTGGGAGGGTTTCATTCTCCCCAACATTTGCTGTCATCTGTTTTTCTTTATCTTAGCCAATTTAACTGCAGTAAGACAAAATCTCACAGTACCTTCAAATTGTTTATCTCTGGTGATTAAGAAGTGAACTTCTTTCCTTTTTAAATTTTTTTAGCTTATAATTGTCTTTTATGTTTATTTTTAATTTTTAAAATATACTCAGCTTTTCTTCATAGAACGCTTTTCTCTTACTTACTGTTTTATACCATTAAGAAAAAACATGGCCAAGGCAACATATAAAAGAAAAACATTTAACTGGAAGCTCATGTATGGTTACAGTGGGTTAGTTAATGATTATCATGGCAGGAAAGCTTGTGGCAGGCAGGCATAAAGGTGAAACATTAGCTGAGATCTTACATCTTATTGTCAAGATAAAGGCAGAGAGAATAAGACTGGATTAAGTGTAGACTTTAGAAACCTGAAAGCCAACCCCCAGGTGATACATCTCCTCCAAAAAGGCTATACCTCTTTATCTTTTCTAAATTGTCCATCAATTAAGCCAAACATGTAAATATATGAGCCTATGGGGACCATTCTTAATCAAACTACCACATCTGGAATACATGAGGAACTCAGAATTTAACATGAAGAAAATTCATATTGTTTATCAATATTTTTGTTAATTAACCAGACATTTCTCAAAAGAAGTACAAATGGCAGGTTAATATTTTTGCTTAAAGCAATAATCATAGGTCTACACAGGTCCTCTGTGTATATATTATAGCTTTCAGTTTACTATTTTTATGGAATGCCTGAATTTGTAAAAGAGTGGGTTTTGATTCTTGTGCCTTCTCTTGGAGATCTTTTGTTTCTTTTGGTTTGGCTTGTCCAATTTCAATGTGATGGGATTTACTGTATCTTTTTTTGTTGTTGTTGTTTGTTTTTGTTTTTAATTTCATTGTGGGTGGTTGTGAGCCACCATGTGGTTGCTGGGATTTGAACTCACAACCTTAGGAAAAGCAAATGGTGCTCTTACCCGCTGAGCCATCTCACCAGCCCGATTTCCTTTATCTTATTATATTTTATCTTGTTATGTTTTAAAAAGTAAAAAGAAACAATGTTCTCCTTTTAATCATTCCTTTTAAAGATTATAACATAATTGCATCATATCAGTTTTTAAAATATTTCTTAAGCATTTCTAGTTATTCTGAGAACTCTCTATTCTGTTTAGTGCCCAACATTTATCACTGTATATTGTAGACCATAACCTCTGTCAGATGTATAGATGGTTAAGATTTCTTCCAATCTTGTGGGCAGTTTCCTTTCTCCCAAGACACTTTTTAATTTCATAAAGTCCCACTTGCTGATTGTTGTTCTTAAATCCTGGGTGACCATAGTCTTATTCAGATAATCCTTTCCATTGATCAATGTGTCTTTTTTGTTCCTGTACCACGATGGTTTTACTATCATGCTCTGTAGTATAACTTGAAATCCTATATATTGATTTCAATGTGTTTTTATTGTTCAGGAATATACTGCATGAGATTTTTTTGCATTTCCACATAAATTTTGATTTTTTTTTCAATTTTCATGAAACTTTGCCTTGGAATGTTGACAAGGGTTGCATTAAATAATTAGATTTTTTTTTGGTAGGATGGCCATTGTCATATTAATCCTACCATTCTCAGTGAAGGAAGGTAACTCCACCTTCTGGTATCTTCTTCAATTACTTTCTTTGGTGTTTTAAAGTTTTCATTGTATTAATCTTTAACTTCTCCTTGATTATGTTAATTCCAATGTAATTTCTCAAGGCTGCACTTCCTCTTGCCAAGGAGCAAGGAACAGTGTTGAAGAGAGGGTAGAATAAGCCAGTGATCAGGGAGGAACCAAATGAAACAGTGACATTTGGATTGACAAGACCCTGCAGTTATGAGGTCACAAGATCTGTGCAAGAAAAATCCAACCAACATTCTAGCTTGGAGCATTCTAGCTCATAAGGCCAGTCACTGATAAAGATCTACCTGTAGTTGATGGCTTTTGGAAGAAAAAGAGCGTCAGTTTTCTTAAAGAGTGTAGCCTCATTATAGGTCTACTATATTACAGTGTATGACTGCATACTTATCAGTTTATGAATAGCACAAAATGGCTTGATGGATTATAAAGTATTGGGGGATGTGGTGGTTTGAATATGCTTGACCCATACAGTGGCACTATTGGAAACTGTGGCTTTGTTGGAGTAGTGTGTCCTTGTTGTAGGTGTCACTGTGGGGGTGGACTTTGAGATCCTTCACCTACCTGCCTGAAAGACAATCTTCTCCTGTCTGCTCTTGGATCAAGATGTAAAACTCTCAGTATGAATAACTTCCATATTCCTACTAGGATGATCCATTCAGCCCCACTTTTAAACCATTCTATTGCTTCCCAAACCCCAAATCTCAAAATCCACATTCTTCCACATAAAAGCATGGTTGGGCCAATCACAGCAATACCCCAGTCCCTGGTACCAACTTCTATCTTAGGGAGGGTATAATTGCTGTAGAAGACATCATTACCAAGGCAACTCTTATTAAAAATAAACAATATTTAATTGAGGCTAGCTTACAGGTTCAGAGGTTTAGTCCATTACCATCAAGTCAGGAATCATGGCAAAGGAGGCGCTCGCTGCTCCTTCAGTCCTTCCCCTAAGTTTTCCATTGGTGTCCCTGGGCTCAGTCCAATGGTTGGCTGTGAGTAACAGTATCTGTCTTAGTCAGATGCTGGCAGAGTCTCTCAGTGGACAGACATGCCAGGCTCCTGTCAGCATGTACTTCTTGGCATCAGCAATAGTATCTGGGTTTGGTGTCTGCATATGGTATGGATCCCCAGGTGGACCCCTCTTTCCTTCAGCCTCTTCTACGATTTTGTCCCTGCATTTCCTTTAGACGAGGACAATTCTAGGCTAAATATTTGAGATGGGTGGGTGGTCTCATCCCTCCACTGGGGGCCATGTCTCTCAGCTTCATGTTCTATATCCCTGTTGTGGAATCTTTCAGCTAATGTCATCCCCGTTGGGTCCTGGGTGCCTCTCACAACCCTAGCATCTGGGACTTTCTAGTGATTCCCCAAGCTCCCTACCTTCCACTGCTACTAATTTCTATCTGTTCTTCTTGCCTTCTGAACTTTTCTCCTGTCTCTTCCCAGACCTGGCCCTGCCCTGTAGGGTTGTAGGTCGAGCATCTGCTCCTCCACAAGACTCAGCCACTTGAGGAGGTGGGAAGCAGAGATTTTGACTATGTTTACATCACACTACTGCTGGGGAGGTGCTGGGCCATAGGGAAGTGCTAAGGCATCTCTAGGGAGGAAGCACACTGAGGTGGGAGGTATACCTCACACTCTGAGGTGAGGTACAGCCACATTTAGCTAGGGAGTCCCCAGGCCTGCTAAGAGGCTGGGGCTGCGGAGTTCCAGGGCTCTTGGACATTAGCTGAGAGGCTCAACAACAGGGATATAGAACATGAAGCTGAGAAACATACCCCCCAGTGGAGTGGAGGGATGAGGCCACCCACCCATCTCAAATGTTTAGCCTAGAATTGTCCTCATCTAAAGGAAATGCAGGGGCAAATTGTAGAAGAGGCTGAAGGAAAGAGGGATCCACCTGGGATCCATGCCATATGTAGACACAAAGGTGCCTCTGGAAGTCATGGAAGAGTTGAAAATGGAATCTGGTCTGGAGGGCTGCATCTAGCCCAGGGTCAGGGAAAAGGCGAGCTCCATCACGTTACAAAGTGAGAGTCCTTGGCTTCACTGTAGGCATGGGCTTGTGGGCAGTTGCAGGTTTGGAGTGCAGAGAAGCCTTCTACAAAAATTAGACCGAGATTCTATAGGCAAAGGCCTTCTCCATGACTCCCTACATCAGATCTCGAGGAAAAGAGGCAATCCATGGTTCTGAATCACTTATTGCCATGGTGGAAAGTGAATGTGTAAAACCATACCCCACTTCTCAGGGTGGTCCTGAGATTAAATACCTTTTGCAGGGAGGAATGTCTGACAAGGAAAGCATAATGGTTGTGCCTTCCAGGCTTGTATGTACCTTGTTAGCATGGAGATCTGTCTTGAGCCTATGAGACCACAGGTCAAGTCCTTTTCCTATTGTCTTAATTTGAGATTTTAGGAATGCCTCATCTACATACAGGTGGCTTGTTACATCTTTTTATATCTATATATATCTGTCTCTGTCTCTGTCTCTCTCTCTCTCTCTCTCTCTCTCTCTCTCTCT
>JADRCC010171239.1:0-10197 GCA_019843855.1 Hylomyscus alleni | reverse complement strand
AAACACACACACACACACACACACACACACACACACACACACACACACACACACACACACAGCTTTATTTTTAAATACCTTAAACAGTGCAATGGCTGGACCATTCCCTAACTCCATGTGGCTAACACACACCTCCTCTGATATTTCTGAGTTATTTCATCTTTGCTGTCCTGGACCCTGCTGGGCAGCCTTCCTTGGGCTGCTTACCCCCTTGTGCCTACGTGTTGGCTGTCTCTCCCTCCTGTACCTTTCCAGTGAGCCTCTCTCCTGCCCTCTCATCGGGGCACAATCCCCACTTCCTGCTTCCTGAGTCCCTTCCTGGAGATCCTAAAAGTCCTGCCTCTGTCTCTCTGCCCAACCATTGGCCACTGACAACTTTATTTACCAATTAGAGCCAACTTCAGACAGAGATCCTCAGTGCCTGGGAAGTGCAGATTTCTGTGGGATTTTGGAGCCAAATTAACACAAATAGCATCGGAACCAATCTACACCAAGAACAAACCCCTTTCTTCCGTGAGATTCTTTGCTCATGATGTTTTATTAACGGCAACAGAAAATGTTGGGTCAGGAAATGTCTGTGAACCTCAGAAGTCCACCAAGGAGCCGTTTCCAATGTGATCACACTAAGGCAGAGGCAGGCAGATTTCTGAGTTCGAGGCCAGCCTGGTCTACAGGGTGAGTTCCAGGACAGTCAGGACTACACAGAGAAATCTTGTTTCGAAAAAAACAAACAAACAAACAAACAAAAAGCAAAAAAAAAAAAACAAAAAAAAAACAAAAAAAAACAAAAAACAAAAACCAAGAGCAAGTAAGGGGGTC
This sequence comes from Hylomyscus alleni, assembly GCA_019843855.1. Lineage (NCBI taxonomy): Eukaryota > Metazoa > Chordata > Mammalia > Rodentia > Muridae > Hylomyscus > Hylomyscus alleni. Next base: position 9,378 of record JADRCC010171239.1, on the reverse strand, counting down.
TCAAGAAGCCTGTATTTAACTGAATGTCTATTGTAAGCCAACAGGTGGGTGTTATAATCGGGAAAGGTCTGAAAGTAGGGAGTAACTACGGCCAAGAACAAGCCAGAGGGTCCTTGCTGGTGCTTGGGTGTAGGTTGGGTTCAGTGGTGGGTTAAGTCTTTAGGCTTTTTTTTTTTTTTTTTTTTAAAGATAGAGGCTGGTTACAAGATGAAGTAGGTTTGGCCTCTCAAAAACACTAAGTCAGCCATCGTGCTAGGAACCAGACTTGGATCCTATTAAAGAGCACTGCATGTTCTTGACCACTGAGCCATCGTCTCTCTAACCAGTTAGCTTGTTCTTTACTTATTTTTATTTTTTTAGACTTATGAGTGTTTGGCTTGCATGCATATCTGTGCATGCTTGGTGCTCTCAGAATTCAGAAGAGGGCATTGCTCCTAGAACTGGAGTTATGGATGGTTGTGAGCCACCATGTGGGTGCTAGGAATTGAATCTGAGTCCTCTATACACTAAGCCATCTCTCCAGCCCCCAAAAAGGCCTTGGCTGGACTAGAAGCAGGCTGCCTTTAACTCCGATATCTGGATGCCTCAGCCTCCACAGTCCTGGGATTAACGCTGTGTACAATCATGCCCAGTCTTTGTTTTTGATGCAGGGTCTTACCATAGCACAGGCTCGAAGTCATCTTTCTGCCTGTTTCCTGAGTGCTAGGATTAAGTTTTCCTGGCGTTACTACAGGAATGTGGGTGAGAGGTTACTTACAGGAGCTGAAATAACTCAAAGACAGCTGCTTTACCAAGGCCCAAAACCAGTGTGGGTTACAGCTCACCAAAGCTGGGAGCGCAGAGCACACCGTGCACCCCCATGAAGCTCAGCAGGTCAGAGTGGCCTTCCCAGATTGCTCAGTCAGTCTGAGCCTCTTCTAGGCAGATGGGCTGCTCTCTGTGTCTCTGCTCCTTCCAGTTGGCTGGGCTTGTCTGAGAGGCTGCTTTGCGGTGTGTGTTTTGTCTTAGTGTGATGCACAGCAGTCTCCCATGGAGGGAGGATCCTAGGAAATCAGTTTGAGAGTCTTAGAGAAGTAAGTGGTTTACTTACTGCTTTTTCTATCTTCCTTTCAGTATCTTAGAATGTTCTGTTGCTGGATCTCCCAGTAAACAGCTTTCCCCCCTTTTATTGAAAATAGATATTTTTAAAAAAGATTTATTTGTTTAATGTATGTAAGTACACGGTCGGTATCTTCAGACACACCAGAAGAGGGCATCGAATCCCATTACAGATGGTTGTGAGCCACCATGTGGTTGCTGGGAATTGAGCTCAGGACCTCTGGAAGAGCAGTGAGTGCTCTTAACCGCTGAGCCATCACTTCAGCCCCAAAATAGATTTTTTAACCTAGCATGGTTCTGCACAACTTTAATTCCAGCATTTGGGCGGCAGAGACAGGCCGATCTTTGTGAATTTGAGGCCAGCCTGGTCTACAGAGAGAGTTCCAGGATAGCCAGGGGCTACACAGAAAAACTCTTAAAATCTGCCCCTCCAAAAATTGGGGGGCTGGAGACATTGCTCAGCAGTTAAGAGCACTGGCTGCTTTTCCAGAGGACCCAGTTTCAATTCCCAGCACCTACATGGCACCTCACAACTGTCTATAACTTCTGTTCCAGGGGATCTGACTCCTTCACACATGCAGGCAAAACACTAATGTACATAAAAATAAATTATTTTTAAAAAATCCTAGCTGGGCAGTGGTGGGGCATGCCTTTAATCCCAGCACTTGGGAGGCAGAGGCAGGTGGATTTCTGAGTTCGAGGCCAGGCTGATCTACAGAGTGAGTTCTAGGACAGCCAGGGCTATACAGAGAAACCCTGTCTTGAAGAAAAAAAAATGAAAAAAAAATCCTGGTCCAGTGGTTAAGAGCACTGACTGCTCTTCCAGAAGTCCCGAGTTCAATTCCCAGCAACCACATGGTGGTTCACAACCATCTGTAATGGAATCTGATCCCCTCTTCTAGTGTGTCTGAAGACAGCTACAGTGTATTCATACATAAAATAAATAAATATTTTTTAAAAATCCTGAAAAAGAGGTTGTTTTCCTCTAAAATGGAAGGGGTTTTGTTTTGAGACAGTTTTCTCTGTGTAGCCCTAGATGTCTTTGAAATCACTCTGTAGACCAGGCTGACCCTGAACTCAGAGATCAGCCTGCCTCTGAATACTGGAATTAAAGGCATGCACCACCCCACCCTGCTCTCAAAACGGACAGCTTTAATCTAGGACAGTGGTTCTCATCTTGTGGGTCAACATTTGAGCAACCCTTTCACACGGGTTGCTTAAGATCAACAGAAAGCAGACATTTACATTACAATTCCTAACAGTAGCAAAATTATAGTTGTGAAGTAGCAACAAAAATAATTTTATGGTTGAGGGGGGGAGTGTCAGCAGGAAGAACTGTACTAGGAAGGTTGAGAACCATAGCTTTGGCTGGGCAGTGGTGGCACATGCCTTTAATCCCAGCACTTGGGAGGCAGAGACAGGCGGATTTCTGAGTTCGAGGCCAGCCTGGTCTACAGAGTGAGTTCCAGGTCAGTCAGGGCTATACAGAGAAACCCTGTCTCGAAAAAAAAAAAAGAGAGAGAGAGAGAGAGAAACATGGCTTTAGGAGGAGACCAGTCCTTAGCTGGCCACCTCCACTGGGGCTCTCTCCAGCCCCTTGGCAATGCCCCGTTCTCTTCACTCCTGTTACAGTGGATCCTTCTTCCCTCCTTCATTGTTAGGGTGCATGGCCACCTGTGCTGTCTCCGTTCTTTCCGCTGTGTCTGTTTCCTTCCCTCTGTCTTGGGTCTCCCTCCCTCTCCTCTCTCGTCCTCTTTCACTCCCTTCCCTTCCTTCCATCTTGTTCTCCCATCCCGTCTCCCTCTTTTCTTTCCTTCCTTCTCCCCCTTTATCCCTTTCTGCTTTGTCTCCTTGCCTTTTCCCTTTCTCCATTCTCCCCTCTTGTTGCTTCCTTTCCTTCTTCCTCTTTTCCTTATGCCTTCCTTCCTTCCTTCCAGTTTCCTTCCTTCCTTCCTTCCTTCCTTCCAGTTTCCTTCCTTCCTTCCTTCCTTCCTTCCTTCCTTCCTTCCTTCCAGTTTCCTTCCTTCCTTCCTTCCTTCCTTTCATTTTTAGAACATTCATTTCAGTTGAGCATGGTGGCCAGTGCCCATAATCCCAACACTTGGGAGGTGGAGGCAGGAAGATCAGGAATTCAAGACTGTCCTTGGCTACCTAGCAAGTTCAAAGTCAACCAAGGTTATAAGAGATTCTCCCTCAAACCTAAACTAAACCAAACCCCAGACAACATGCCGAACAAAGAAAACTCCATGATGAAATCCATGGCAGCCTAAGACTATCCGTGAAATGATGGGTTTCTAGGTTTCCCTAGAGCTTATGATACTATATTTAGTAAAATAAACCCCAAAGCTTATGGTGGCCCAACTACAGTCATCCAGGAAACAGCTGTGTCTCTTGGGCTGCTTTGTGTAGGTGGTGGCCCTCTTGCTCCCTTCCCCATTGGCTGAGAAGGTTCCCCTCAAATCCTGTCCCTTGGTCTAAACAGAAATTTCTAAGCGAGAGGAGGTAGAAGCTGTGACCATTGTGGAGACACCACCGCTGGTGGTGGTGGGTGTGGTGGGCTACGTGGCCACTCCCAGAGGCCTGCGGAGCTTCAAGACCATCTTTGCCGAACACCTCAGCGATGAGTGCCGCCGGCGATTCTACAGGGACTGGTGAGAGCCCAGCTCTGTGCGGGAGCAGTGGAGGGACAGGGAGCCTTGCCCACACAGATAGTGTGCATGATGCCTTTAGTTCAGCAGAACAGGAAGGAGTATGAATTAGGGAGCTGGAGAGGACACTGGGATCCAGAAAAAGGAGGAAGCAGATATGCACATCTTCGAGGCTGGGCTGGTGAGGTGACTCAAGGTGTTTGCTGCCAAGTCTGCCAGGCTGGGTGAGATTCCCCAGGATAGGGTGAGGGGAGAGAACTGACTCTTGTGTTGTCCCCTGACCACATGTGCACTGGGGTATTTGTACACACATATACACACCATATATAAATAAGTGTTAAAAACTTAAAATCCTTAGGGTTATTATATCCCTGAGGCTAGTTTGACGAAATTTCAGAATTGATCTGACTGGACTAGAAGCCAAAAGGAAAAAGAAAAACAGCCAGTGAAGAAGGTCTTACAGTGCTACATGTGGTGGTGCACGCCTTTAAGCCCTGACCATCTATGGGAATTAGTTGATGAATGTGAGCGTCATCGTTGGTGCAGGACTGTATGACGTAGGGCAGGTTGGCTGGCATCTTGAGTCCCTTGCATGCCATGGATTACTGGAGGGCATAGAGGGCTGCCCCCACAACCCTTACCAAGGCAGAGAGTGACTGGTGAGCATCGGGGATGTTGTTTTTACTGTTTGCATTATGAGTTGGCCATTTGTCCCAGACTTTAGCCTCCAGGAACCGTGGCTTTTCCATCCCTAGGATGGGGCTCATCTACCTTCTACAGCCCGAGTAAGGGCTGGTAAGGGTGCCGTTAGCTGGAGGCACAGCATCTGCTCACGGTATACGGGAGACTTTAGAGGTTGGATTACTGCTGGGCACATACATGCCTGTAATCCTAACACCTGAGATGAATCTGGAGTATTCGTTCAGCCGTGGTGACATACCGGGACCCTTCTTGAAACACACCCATATCCACACACATAGAACAAGGGGGAAAGGGGGAGAGGGATGAGGAAGAAATGATCAGGGATGGTCATGGGAAGAAGCCCCGGCTCTTGAGGGAGGGGTGGTCCTAGGCCGGGGCTTTTGCCTGGGGAACTGCGAATAGGGAAAAGCAGGCAGGATAGCTCAGGGAGCTTCGTGGCTGTGGCTTGAGCACTCTGTGTGTGGCTCAGGCACAAGAGTAAGAAGAAAGCCTTTACCAAAGCCTGCAAGAGGTGGCGAGACGCTGACGGCAAGAAGCAGCTGCAGAAAGACTTCGCTGCCATCAAGAAATACTGCAAGGTCATTCGGGTCATTGTCCACACCCAGGTCAGCCCAGCCCCCCACCCTCGCCCACTCAACCGTTGGGTGCCTCCCCCATCCTCTACCTCCTAAATGTAGAGCCCGACAAAGGTCAGCTTAAAAATAGCACCAGCCCTGGGAACCGGCTCAAGATGTGGCTAGCTACCTCACAGGCCATTCTTGTCACTGGCCCGTGATGTTATACGTCAGTGTCATCAACAGCTACTGTGCCCCATGGACCACTCAGGCCCCAAATGTCCTGAGAGGCTTGAGTCTCCTGCTGAAAGTTCAGCCTGGAGAACTGGCTGTCCCCAGGGACCAGCTCGACGCTCACTGAACTATAACCAGGACACTCATTGAGGAATATTCTTAGGTATCTAGTCTTCAGGGACGTGTTCCCCAGGCACCACCACAACAACCCTGTCCCCACTCCTCTCTGGCACCTCCCTCGCCTTCAGAACACAGGCTTCTTACTCTCACTTGCTGCTTATGGATAAGCAAGTGAGGGCATGACAGCCATCAGTGTGACCTCCAGGGGCCTTAGAGTCAGGGGTCACACTCATCTAATTCCTGGTGGGCCTCAGGACTTACCACAGCAGGAACTCTATAAATACTTGTCAGACACTATGCTGTGACCTAAATGCTGTTTCCACCTGCATGCCCTCTTAGCATGTGGTGCTCAGAGCAGCTAGAGCCCTGTCGGATGGTCTAGTTAGCAATCTACATTTGGAAAAATGTTGGAGCCCATTCCTGTATCTACCTGACTTTGACATCTTCCAGTTCCCGTCTGGCCAGACCGGTCTCTTCTCCGTCCCACCAAAGGTCTTCCCTGACAGTTTCCTCTATTGTAAACTTACTCAGATCTTTGCCTAGTGAGTTTGTTGCTGTTATTGGTCACTTCATTGAGAGTCCCTCCCTGACCACTCCCCTGAAGAGCCACCCATAGCCCATCAGAACACTGAGCCTCCATCCCACGAGGCTACTTGGCTGATATCTGGTAGAAGATGGTAAAGGCAGTGGGACTCCCTGAGATGTGGGACGCTGTCTGCCTCCATTTATGCTGTATGTTCGGCATCCAGCACCTGGCAGGAGTGCAGTAATGTCTGTTGATAAGCACAGGCGGGGAAAACTTCAGGTTACCAGTGGGCTAGCCATCTGTAGGCGTGTGGGGACTGTGAACTGACCTCCCTTCTGTGTCTCGCAGATGAAGCTGCTCCCCTTTCGGCAGAAGAAGGCCCACATCATGGAGATTCAGCTGAATGGTGGCACCGTGGCTGAGAAGGTGGCGTGGGCTCAGGCACGGTTGGAGAAGCAGGTGCCTGTACACAGTGTGTTCAGCCAGAGTGAGGTTATTGATGTCATTGCTGTCACGAAGGGCCGGGGTGTTAAAGGTAGGGCCTGGTAGGGACAGTGGCTCCAGGAAGACTGGTGAGTGGGGGCTGGGGTAGCCTCTGAGCTCCCAGTCCTGCCCATTTACAGGGGTCACCAGTCGCTGGCATACCAAGAAGCTTCCAAGGAAGACCCACAAAGGCCTGCGCAAGGTGGCCTGCATCGGTGCCTGGCACCCTGCCCGAGTAGGCTGCTCCATCGCCCGGGCTGGGCAGAAGGGTTACCACCACCGTACAGAGCTGAACAAGAAGGTGTGTCCATAACTCTGAGGGTCTCTCCAGTGGGACGGCATGGCTCAAACACTTACTGGGTTCATGAAATATCACTAGCTCCGGAGTCTGGGCTTGTATGCTGAACGTGTGTCTGGCCATGTTGCTAGCCCCAGAACCTACCTCTGCTCCATACTGTACTGTTCTCCTGCCAGATCTACCGCATTGGCCGGGGGCTACACATGGAAGATGGGAAGATGGTTAGAAACAACGCATCTACCAGCTACGATGTAACCGACAAGTCTATCACACCCCTGGTGAGAGCCTGGCCAGGCTGCCAGATGGCATCTGATGGGGATCAGGGGATAGGCGCTAGCTCCTTTTGGGTGCCACCCTGCCCGAAGAGCTCCATGTGTTTTATACAACTGGACGCTGCCCCACACACAGACTAGGCCCCAGATCCTGGTAGGAGGGAGCGCTGGGAGGTCCAATATGCCAGTTTACTCAGTCCTCGCTTGTTCTTGCACCTTCATAACCTCTGTGAGGAGCTCGTACTCTGTGTCCATGGGGGCCCGGGAACAAGCCCAGAGCCTGAAGGAAATACCCATGGAAACTGAAGCATGTGTCTTTTTTTTTTATTATTTAATTTTTATTTTTTTATTTTATTTTATTTTTTTATTTGTTTTTTTTTTTTTGAGACAGGGTTTCTCTGTATAGCCCTGGTTGTCCTGGAACTCATTCTGTAGACCAGGCTAGCCTCGAACTCAGAAATCTGCCTGCCTCTGCCTCTCAAGTGCTGGGATTAAAGGCGTGCGCCACTACTGCCTGGCTTAATTTTTATTTTTTTATTCATTTGTTTCTTATTTTGGATGGTTGTGAGCCACCATGTGGTTGCTGGGATTTGAACTCATGACCTCCAGAAGAGCAGTCAGTGCTCTTAACCGCTGAACCATCTCACCAGTATATATATATAATTTCATGTAACCCAGGTTGGGCTCCAGCTCCCTATATGGCTGAGGATGGCTTGAAAATCCTCCTTTTCACCGGGCGGTGGTGGTGCATGCCTTTAATCCCAGCATTTGGGAGGCAGAGGCAGGCAGAAGGCAGATTTCTGAGTTCGAGGCCAGCCTGGTCTACAGAGTGAGTTCCAGGACAGCTAGGGCTATACAGAGAAACCCTGTCTCCAAAAAAAACAAAAAAAGAAAAAAAAAGAAAATCCTCCTTTTCCTTTCCTTTTTCCCCACAAGGATTTATTTATTTTATTTATGAGTACACTGTAGCTGTCTTCAGACACACCAGAAGAGGGCATCAGATCCCATCACAGATGGCTGTGAGCCACCATGTGGTTGCTGAGAATTGAACTCAGGACCTCTGGAAGAGCAGTCGGTGCTCTTAATCTCCGAACCATCTCTCTAGCCTCTGATTCTCCCTTTCCTACCATTTGAGTGCTGAGAGCTTATGCCACGATTCCCCGTCTTGTTTCTATGTGTAGCACTGGCTATCTTGGAACTTGCTTTGTAAACCAGGGTGACCTCGAACTCAAACGATCCTCCATCTTCTGCCTCCCCAGTTCTGAGATTAAAGGTGTGTACCACCACCACTCGGCTAAAGCTGTTTTTTTAACGTAGTGCTAGGGCTTGAACACAGGGTCTCATGCATGCTAGTCTAGAATTCTTCAGACTGAACTATGTAGTGAGGGACTCAGTGATCTCCTATCACCCTCTCAAGTGCTGGGTTTACAGGTGTATACCGCCCTGCTCAGTGAACCCGAACCTCTGAGCGTCACCGTCCTCATAAAAAGGCATATTAAATGAGATGACACAGGTTAAATGAGACGACACAGGAAGAATACTTAGTATGCAGCTGAGATGTCCCTGCCCCCCCCCCCCCGAGTGATCTGGTGTGGGTATTGTCCCTTTACCTGGGGTCTGGGTGTAGGGCTCCTTTCCCACCACAGCCTCCTAACTTGGCTGCCCTGTTCTTGGCTTGGTGTGGTCTGTCTCCCTTGTAGGGCGGCTTCCCCCACTATGGAGAAGTGAACAATGACTTCGTCATGTTAAAGGGCTGCATTGCCGGTACCAAGAAGCGGGTGATCACGCTGAGGAAGGTCAGTGCCTCGTGGCAAGCTGGGGAGTGGTCTCCAGTAGCCTGACCTGTTCTTTAGCCTGCTCTGTGGTGCGTGGTGCCGGTGGGAGAGTAAAGGAAGGGGGTCTGGCAAGAGCGAGTGATTGACTGAGTCCTCCTCGGTGTGAACTGGAGGTCACAGGAAGAGTTGGGGCCCTCCGTCCTTGACATCTCTTCTCTCTTGGATACCCAGTCCCTTCTGGTGCACCACAGCCGCAGGGCCCTGGAGAACATTGAGCTCAAGTTCATTGACACCACTTCTAAGTTTGGCCATGGATGTTTTCAGACAGCGCAGGAGAAGAGGGCCTTCATGGTGAGCCAGTCCCACTTGTTCCAGAGAGGAACTAAAAGAAGGGGATTTTTAGCAGACCAGTAGAACAGGCCTTGGGTAGCCCTGGCGCTGGTCATAGGTAATATTTCTTGACTGACTCTCCTGACTAACTCTCATCCTGTCTCCTCACCTTAACCAGGGTCCCCAAAAGAAACATCTGGAGAAAGAGAAGCCGGACACCTCGGGAAACATATAAGATGCCTGGAATGGAGCACACCTGGGATGGGGTGTTCTTGCTGTCTGTCCTATCCTTTTTGTTCAATAAAGTCCTGAGGCCACTCTCTCTCTCTGTGCCTGTC
>JADRCC010171221.1:0-10758 GCA_019843855.1 Hylomyscus alleni | reverse complement strand
AAAAAAAAAAAAAAAAAAAAAGAAGTTATTTTACAGGCTGGAACCGTGGCTTAACATGCTATTTATTACCAGTATGCACAAGGCCCAGAGTTATATCTCCATTAGGAACAACAAAAGAAGTCACTTTGCATTTGCAATGCGTTTCTACAAGTTCATTTGAACCTCACACCAGAGTCCTACGGATTAGGCTTTATCGAATGTAAAGGACTCGAAAAAAAATTAGTAACCATTATTGTATCCATTTATCATGTCTATGTAGTGAGGACTCTTTAGCATCCCCCCCACCACCCGAAGTGATGGTGGCAGAGCTGGTTCTCAAAACCGCGTTGACTAAAGCAGTTCACTTTCTGTGGGGCTTTTGCAGCAGTAAAGCTGTAGAACCGGCCAAAGCTGGAATTCCACTGGCACCTGCCGTCCAAGGTGGTGGCCAGACTCCCCGAGTTAATAGGCTTTTCAGCCAAGAACTCGGGGGAGTTACTCGCTAACTCCGGTCTCCGCGACAAGTCACTCCAGAGCAGATCCCCTCGGCCAAGGCTCCTCGCTTCCAGGACGGAAAGCGTGCTCTGCAGGGCGCTTTCCCCACGGCCTGGGTCGGACGCCTGGGTCCGCTGTGCGAGCGGAGGCGACGGCTCGGCGGCCCCCGCACCGCGGCAGGCTAGGCTGGGCGGGGCGGGGCGCAGGGCCGGTCCCGCCGCCGCGAGCCCCAACCTGCCCGCCCGACCTGGCGGCGCAGTCTCGCGGGATCGCCCAGCTCTCGCTCCCCGTGCGGCCCCGGAGGCGGTCGAGGCCCGGACGCTGCCCCCCGCCGCACGCACGCACGCCCCAGCTGCCTGGGGTGGCGGGGCCGCGCGACGCCGACGGACAGCGGCGTTCCTCTGCCGCCCGAGGTGAGGCGTCTCCGGCCCGACGGGACGGGCGAGCGGGCGGGCAGCGGCCGGGACCGGAGCCGCAGGTGCGTCGCCGGGGAGTCCCACGCAACTCCTGGGAAGTGACTCCGGGTCCCCCCGGGCCCGGGACGGAGCTGCTCGGCTGCAGGCGGGGAACAGGTGTCCCGCTCGCCCGGCCGCCCGACGCGGGACCCCGGGGGGGTCAGCAGCCTCCTGCAGCCCCCAGGAGCTGACTGTGGAAGGTTTGCTGCGCTGGGTGGAATTCAGGGTACGGGGGGTACGGGGTGAGCGCGTTGAAGGGAAAGGAGGTGCTGGAGGCGAAGAATGGTCGAAAGGAGCACCACGCAGGCCCACTCTTCCTCGGGACCTCAGTCAACCCCGGCGAAAACAGGAAAGGCACATCCGCAGAAGCTCTATTGTAGAGAGAGCTAAAGTTGAAGAACTCTGTCTGGGTCACTTGTCCTCATTTTCCCCATATCGTGAGATGACCAAGGGGCCCCCTAAACCCCCTTTCTTATAACCGCCCGCACCCCTTTCCCCCGCTCCAAGTTGCTTATGCCTTGCCTCTCTGACCCGGTGTTTCAGACACTGTACACCTTCATCAGCAGTTCCCTAGAATTGAGGCTTCCTTAGCAAAATGATACATTCCGCGCCCGGGCAGGTGGAAATGTCTCTTGCTAGGATGGAATTTTCCAATTTTTTTTTTTTTCTTCCTAGCATCAGGTCCCTAGCATGAAATTTGACTTGGATTTGATTTTGTGATGAACGTCGCTGATAACCCACTTTGGGTTTGTTTTTACAGCAGTTGCCCCAGAACTCACTTTCAGGAAACAGCTTCTTTCAAAATGGTAAAAAGAATGAAATGGGGGATTTGTACATTTTCTCTCTGACTTGAGAATCTTTTGGTGCGGAAAGGAGCATAAGAGTAAATCCAAGCCATGTGGTAAAATCGGAGTCTGGAGAAGATGGAAATGTCCTCGTTTCTGTTGGTGTGCGTCCTTCTGCCCCTTGTAAGGGGGCACAGCCTTTTCACCTGTGAGCCAATCACTGTCCCCAGGTGCATGAAAATGGCCTACAACATGACGTTTTTCCCTAACCTGATGGGTCATTATGATCAGGGCATCGCCGCTGTGGAAATGGAGGTGAGTCGCTTTTCATGCCTATATTGAAAATTAGTTTATAAGTAGTGTTTTTCTCTTAACTATTACCTTTTAATCTCAAGACATAGTTTTTTTCCAATCAAATTTTTTAAAGTACTTTTAAAAATTAATCAAGTTTCCCTCCTCCCACTGTCATATTTTGTCTACATTTGGGCCACTGGTTAATTTGCTTAAAAAAAGATGGGAGTTCATAATGAAGGGTGCTTACAGGTAATAAAAATATTTTGCTTTTCTGAATTTGTGTCATTGCTTCTCCGAGACTGTGATTTCTGAATTTTTTAATTTTTAATATTTATTTGGTTAGTTGGTTTTTTTCAAGATAAGGTTTTCAAGATAAGGTTTCTCTGTGTAGCCCTGGCTGTCCTGGAACTCACTCTATAGACCAGGCTGGCCTCAAACTCAGAAATCCTCCTGCCTCTGCCTCTCGAGTACTGGGATTAAGTGTGCACTATCACACTTGGCCCCAAATTCTGAAATTTTTAATGGTTGACTGAACATATAATCTGTATTGCTTGAGCTAAAAATGGAAGAAATTTACATGTTTTTAAAAAGTACTTGTCAAATTCATTTGGCTTTGTTTCCTCAAAGCTAATAAATTAGTGGGATGCTGTGGTGCTAAGAGAATGTTTTGCCAAAAGGTGATTTTCCAGGCATAGCATGTAAGTGTGTTTTCTTTCTTTATTTAAGAAACTTGCTAAAAGAAAGCCCACTTGTAGGGTGAAGGGCAATGTGACACTAAAGATTGCCTCAGGTGCCTCAGTTACCTGTCTCTGGTTTAGAGATATGCAAATGTCCCAGGGAGGTGTGGGAAGAAAGAGCTGCCTGTAGAGACAGGAACCTGCCCTGCCCCACAGATCTGTTAGGTTGATAAGTTTCATGTAGAAAAAAAAAAAAGACAAGGGTATAGGTTTTTTAATCTTTCCTTAGAATAGCTGAAACCAGTAAAGGTTTTTCCTTAGGTTGTCTCTGAGAGATGAAACTCCTAGAAATATAATCGAGTTAGGATTTTTGAAACTGACCACATTTGATCTTAACAGCTTTGAAGGTCTTCCATTGTCTGCTTGAATAGTTAGTTGTCTGACTACATCTTTGTAGACTCCTGTCTGGGTAGGGCTGTTTTTAAATAGTAAGATATAATTTTAAAAGATCTGTGTTTTAATCTTTGAGTAGTTTCTCCAAACTAGTGCAAAATCCCCTTCTTTTTTATCAGATGGGCGGGGCACTGAGGAGTGAGCACAGAGCCTCTCAAATACAGCAAGGTCTTGGCCGGCCCCTCAGCTACATTCTCAGCCTTGCAAGGCCTTCTTTTGAACACTCAACAAAGAGTTCAGGGAGACTTCCATTGATTAATCAGACCCATAAGTGTATAGTGGATACCATCAAGCAATAATTACAGCGTTCAGTCTGGCCGCCTCTGATGATAATGTTTTATAATACATGCTTCAGTAAGGGTTCGTAAGGCATTTTATTTTAATCTGGTTTCCTCTCTCTATAGTAGCTATGTACATTTTAGGTTTGAATGTTACCAGTGACCTTAGAGATTCCTAACATGTACACTCCGTGTCCTTGTGGCAGCAGAGGAGCAGACCGCACATCAGCTGTTTAAAAGGGCTTTGAAGGGAGTAACAACTAGTTTGTGTTACACGCATTATTTTTTTTTTAAAGACAGATGTTTCTGTTCTACTTTTTAGAAGTTTTTTGGTTTTGTTGTTGCTTTGTTTATTTGTTTTAACTTACCTAGTTGGCGTTCCAGGCAGATTCATGTCTGACACCATCAAGAGCGTTTTTTGGTTCTGAGTGCGGACATCACCAGTCTCTTTCTGGTTTATGATCTTCACATACCAAGCTTTGGGGCTGTCCAGGTTTCCTGTCACATTTACAGTAAATTAGTTTTAAGATAAAGGCTGAAGAATCATAGCGGTTTTGGCAGCCACTTGTTCCTTCCTTCTTTTCTGGTCTTTTTGCAGAGTTTTTGTTTTGAGACAGGATCTTCCTCAGTTGCCCAGTCTGGTTTTGAACAGTCTTGTAGCCCAAGTAGGCCATGAACTTCAAATCCTGCTTCATTTCCTTCCCAGAGGCGGGGTTAAAAGTCTGTGCCACTAGGGCAGGCTTTCTTTTCTTTTTTAGTTAACACTGTCTTCTTGTGTTTCCCAGAACTTGTGTGGCCTGGAACTTGCCATGTAGCCTGGGCTGGTTTTGAGTTTATGATCCTCCTGCCTCATGCTTTGAGAGAATAGGCACTCACCACCATGCCTCCTGTAAATGTACTTTTTCAGCTATCAAGAATTCCATGTAAGTCAAGTGATTTATTTTATTTCTCTCTTTTAACATTTAATTTATTATTGTGTGTGTGCATATGCATGGTGTGTGTGGGTGTGGGTGTACGCGCACGCACGTGTGTATACACAGATATGCCATGCACAGTGCCAGTGTAGAGGTCAGAGAACCATGAGTGGGAATTGGCTTTCTGTTCTTACTATGAGTCCCAAGGATCTAACTGAGGTAATCAGGCAAATGCCTTCACCCACTGAGCCACCTCATCCAGTCCTCCTCTCATTCTTTCTGTGCCTCTATTTCCATTTTGTGCTAGCTAGCCTCTTTTATTGAGATATGTTGTTAATGTATGATTAGATAAGATAGGACAATAGCTCTCAAAGTTTAGTTCATAGACAGCAGCTTTGGAGCACGTTAGAGACTGTGATTTCCGAGAACAATGCACAGCTGTAGTAACAAGCTGTCCCAGTAGATGCGATTTTCAAAGTTTAAGACCCACTAAGTAAACCTTTTCTGTGGAGGGCCACATATTTTCAGTTTTATAGACCATTCAGTCTCTGTCACAGCTATTCACCTTGCAGTTGTGGCAGGAAAGCTGTCATAGACAATACCTGAGTGAATTAATGTGGCTATATTTCAGTAAAACTTTAATGCATTTGCGGGCTGTGGGCAGGCTTGTGAGCTGTATTTCACTAAACTTTTAAGTACTTGAAAGTAATTTACAGATAGTATATCATGGAATGAATAAGCATTATTGTGCATTCTTAGTAATATGTTGTACTGAGTAGTATGTTGGCTGTCTTTCTGTATACCTTACTGTCTTGAGACAGGGTCTCTCATTCAGCTGGATCTTACTCAGCTAGGCTGTCTAGCTAGCAAGCCCTTGGGATCTACCTGTCTGCTCCTGTTGCTGGGATTATAGGCACACACAGCCACACTCAGCTTTTTATGTAAGTGCTGGGATTCGAACTCAGATTCCCATGCTCACAACTCTTGCTGCTTATGGTGGTTTGAAAGAGAAAGGCCTCATAGGCTAATACATATGGATACTTGGTCCCCAGTTGGTAAAACTATTTGGGAAGGATTAGGAGTTGTGGTGGATTAGGATTGCTTGTGGGTGGTCTTTGAAGTTTAAAAAAGCTGGCACCTTCCCCCCCCCCCCCCCCGCCCCCTGTGTGGATCAGTTGTGAGCTCTCAGCTACTGCTCCAGCATCCTGCCTGCCTGCCTGCCACCATGATGGTCATGGACTCTAACTCTCTGAAACCATATTCCCCAAATTCTTTTTTCTGTAAGTTTCTTTGGTAATGGTGTTTATCACAACAATAAAAAGATCTCATTATATGGCTGTGTCTGGCTTAGAACTTGCTATGTAGACCAAGCTAGCCTTCAACTCATAAAGATCTACCCACTCTGTCTCTGGAGTGCTGGGGTTAAAGGTATGGACCACCACACCCTATTCCATATAAATGTTTAAAGTCAAAGTTATCACAAGTCAAAAGGATCTGACAAGAATATCGTGGTTCTTCAATTTTGCTTCAGAAATTGCTTGAGCTAAGAGATTTCAGTCCCCCTCCACCCCCCATTCTGTATCTCCCTTCATAAGGTCATCTGTATTACAAAGAGTTAAGTTCTGACTCTGAGTGGAACTTGGTTTTGTGGAAAGGATGCTGCCCAGTTGAACTGGCCCGGTGGGAAGGCAAATGGCAGCTGACTTCCCATTATGTGTCCTTTGTTTTCTGTCTAGAGCTTCATTTCAGGGCTTAGGAGGTTGACATCCTGTGAGAGGCTGACTTCATACCTCAGGACTGAGGTTGATCCAGGGGAAATGGAAACAGGAATATTGGATTACTCTTTGTTCAGGTCCAGAGTCATGTATTGTGTTTGGACCAGTATGTGGCCATTTATCTTTAAACAGTTTAAAGGAAGTAAGCCATAAAACCTTTTCCTTTCCACATGCTCATATGCACTATTAAAGTGTCAATATTCAATTTAAAATAAAAGAAGTGGACAGGGAGTGGATGTACAGATGTCTAAGAGAAATGGTTTCTGTTGTGGAGTGACTTTTTAAAAGACATTTGCGGTTTGTGCCTTTAGAAGAATCCAGAGGGACTCTGTCCTGCCTCATTTGCCACCTCCTTCAGTGCTCATACACAGGGCTCTAAAAGAGAGATGTTTAGTTTGATCCAGCTACTTTGTTTTTTAGGGTATACTGTGTAAAATGGCTGTAGCTATCCCACAAGTAACATAGGAGTCATAGAGGTGAGACAAGTGCTTCCAAACTGTGTTCTCAGTCAGAAGTGGACCGTGGCGCTACTGTATTTAAATACAAACCCCAGCTCACCTTCCTGCAGGGTGTCATGCTGTGGATGCAGGGAAAGTGCCTGGACTCTGGGGTCTGCAGAGTGTAGGAGCCCTGCATGTGAGCAGACTGGGCTCGGAGCTGTTCTGTTTCTTGGCATTCTGTGCTCTGGGATGCTGTTAGGCATAGCCTCTGAGGAGCCCGTCCACGAGGTCTGTGAGAAGACTGTGGGCCTTACTTTCTTTCCTGGAGAATTAGAATGCAGGTAGTGGTAAGTCTGACTTCTCCGTTTTGTGTATTTGTATTGTGTCCACTAATATTGATTGGACCTGAATTATAGTTTTCTCAGAATGATAGCTTTCCATGTTGGACAGTTGCCATGTAAAATATGGCATAGTACCACCCCAACCAGTAGTATGATGTGTTTTCAATTTTCCAAAGGAAAAAATGAAATGTTATAATGCTCCCTGCCAAAAAAATATTTTCAAATAACAAGTCTCACATATAGAAATAGTGTGTACTTTTAATTTTATTGTTTCAAGTTTCATGTTACATTTGTTAGAAAAAAACTGACTAGCTTGAGATTGAACACATTGATAAAAGTAAGCAAAAGTGTTCGTAACATAGTAATACAGTAATTGATTGACTTTGTTAAAGCAATGCTTTTCAACCTGTAGGTTGTAGCCCCTTTTGGGGGGGGGTTAGAAGACTCTTTCATAGGGGTTGGATGAAACCATTATTCCTAATGGTTTCACAGATATTATATTATGATTCATACATAACAGTATTAAAATTGTAGTTATGAAATAGTAATAAAAATAATCTTATGGTTGGGGCTTCACCACAACATGAGGAACTGTATTGCAGGGTCAAAGCATTAGGAAGGTTAAGAACCTGTCTTAAACAGGACTAGAGTGCATATGCTCTTAACTGAAAATTAGACTCTGTAGTTGCTTGCCAAGTACCAGCAGGATTCTGGTCCAAGCTTCAGTAGCAGGGTCGATGTTCTTCGGCAGCAATGGAGACAAGGCCCATCCAAACAGTGCTAAGGACCCTGCTTAGGCTAACCCTTCATGTTTTTCTCAAAGGAAAAAAAAAACACCTTTCTTCTTCTTTAAAGATTTATTTTATTATTTTTAAGATTTATTTATTTATTTTATGGTATGGGTGTTTTGTCTGCATGTGTGTCTGTGCCACATGAGTGCCTGATACTCTTGGATCCTGGGAGTTACAGACAGTTATAAGCTGACATGTGGTTGCTGAGAGTTAAACTTGAGTCCTCTATAAGAGCCTGTGCTCTGCACTGTGGAGCCATCTCCCCTGCTCTGTCAAACACCTCTTTCTCTCAGTACCTTAGTTACCTTAGTACCATAGCCCACTTTTCAGTACCTCTGATACCACAGACCCCAGGCCCACTTTCTGGTTTCCCTGTTATCACTGTGATAAGGGGAGCTACAGGCCCTCTTTCTCTATCTTTCACTGAGACTTGCTGGTATCCCTCCATTCAAATATTTGCATATATCGGTAAATACCAGAGACACTGTTCAATTATTGGGCATACAATAATGAATCAGTAGACCTCTGTGCTCTCGTGGAATTTACAGTCTCATTGGAGAAATACAAAACAATCTGTTTTGTCCTACTATTTTTCATTATCATTTTCAGCAAAGGTTTATATTCTTAGATTGCCTTTTGCTGACAGCTGCTTGTTAAACAAAACCAAGCACACATTTAGATCCACTTTAATATTATTCTTGCTCTGATCATTGCTTCATTTCTTTTATGTGCTTTTTGATTATTTGTTCTCTGTAAGAGGAGCCTCCTTGGATTTGTATTTTCTTCCTAAGATGGAGCACCTGGACTAGTTAGGCAGAGAGGGAACGACTGTTACAGCACTGGACAGCTTACAGACTTAGGAGGCAGAGGAGAATCCTACCCAGGCTCCAAGGAGACAGGGTGCCCCTGAGACTGACAGAGGAGGGGTCTGCTTGGGAGAACCGCACACAGGGTTTCACAGAGGACAGAGCCTGACCGGAAACGACCTGGGGTCTGAACCTGACAGTCCACGTTGGTGTTGTGGCACGGTAGGGGCTTGAGGGTGTTTGCTGCCCTGCTTTTGGCATCCTGGCCACTTGGCAATAGCCAGGTCAGCCTCAAAGGGAAGCCATATTACTGAATTTAGATGTCCCTTCTGTCACTATGACCCCTTTGTTCCAGAGTGTAACAATCAAATCTTGAAATAACTAGAGGGAAAAAAACTGATTGGCATCCACAAAATGGATATTTAGTCTACATGTTTATTATAGGCTCATTTTAGAAAAAAAATGTTGACATGCACTGCTTATGTCACATACTGGTAATACCATTAGCTAAATCTTTCAGTGTGACTCCTTATCTCACTATCTTTCTGCTGATAGTGTGAATAAGACATAAAAGTTAAAGTTCTGTTTCTTAGGGCTATCTGAATAAAGCTAAGAACATGTAGTGGTTTACTCTTGGCTGGGCCAGCTTGTATAAACCTGCCTGTTATTGACCTTATTGACCCTCTTGTCAGTCAGTCAAAGGGAAGTGTCCACGGAGTCGTCGGCGCTGCTGCTGGTGCTTATTTGCTTGTTTCGTAGTGCCGGTGCCTGAATGCAGGGCTTGGGTGTGCCAGGTGAGCTTCCCAAGATTGAGACACACCAATGACTTTAGGGAAAAAAGCTGTAATATGGCAGAAGTAGACACTTTGAGAACATGCACAAAATGCTTATGCTTCTGCCCTGGGTCTTTAAAATGTGCATGGCCACTTGAAAATGGAAAGCTGTGAGGACACCCTACATCATGAATAGGTGGTTGAGCTCCTAGTTCAGGAGAGGTCACATAGGTCTTATTTAGATTTTCTAGCCATCCCATTGTTTTGTTCAGGAACCAGTAACAAAACTAAGGCGAAAATTCCCTTCAACTCGGTGGAATTAAGCCCATTTATTTATTCTTAGTCTTACCATGGATTGGGAGTATAGGTTTTATATCATCAGTATGATGGACTGGTCTGACATCTGTGATGTGGTGATGTGGCTCAGGGTCTCTGGCAGGGAACTTGAGATGCAAAGCTGAAGGGCTGACTGACTTTAAGGCAGTGAGGTCTCATCAGAGGGGTTACCAAGTACATCTCTGGCTCCAACCCCAGGTCTCAGATCAGTAGCTCTGTGACAGCATGGAGAATCTGCATTTCTAAGAAGCCCATGGCAGTTGCTGGTGCTGTTGATCTAGGGACTATTCTTTGGGAATTCCTTTCTATGGCGAGTTAATCCAGGTGTACCACTGGCCCTTCTATGTGCCGGTGAGAAGCCTGGCAGGCTAGAGTGGCACGTGTACTGGTTTGCTGCAGTAAGAAAACTACATCTGAAAGGAACTGGAACCATGCAGCTAGAGTTGCTTAAGACACCTAGAACGTTAACATGGCAAGGAGTGGTGATTACTAGTTTTGATGGTGTTGCTAATCTCAGAAAGCCCTATTGATCTATATTATTGATTTGTTTTTAAATTTTCTATCATGATAGAGAAAAGATCTCTTGCTGAAGAGCTGGCTCAAATGTTAAGAGCACTGACTGCTCTTTCAGAGGTCCTGAGTTCAGTTTCCAGCAATCCATGGTGGCTCACAACCATCTGTAATGGGATTTGATTGCCTCTTCTGGTGTGCATGAGAAATATTCTTAATAGTTTGTATTTGGGTTTTCTTCCCATGATAATGTTTGTAGAAAGCCAATATGGTTTGATATCTATATATTTGCTAAATATGACTATTTAAGGCATTCATGAAGAGATTTGGTAGATGACATCGGGTTAGATTTGGAGGTCCCTTGTCAAAGCCCATTTACTGTCTGATCTCCAGAAACCCTGTTTCTGAAGCTAACATAAAGTCTAGAATCTCTGAGAAACAAGCCCTTATCAATGTATAAAATTGTGTTCCTTTTTTTTTTCTTTCTCTGGACCCTTAGAAATAAATCTTGCCAGGCGGTGGTGGTGCATGCCTTTAACCCCAGCACTTGGGAGGCAGAGGCAGGTGGATTTCTGAGTTCGAGGCCAGTCTGATCTACAGAGTGAGTTCCAGAACAGCCAGGGCTATACAGAGAAACCCTGTCTCGAAAAACCAAA
>JADRCC010171202.1:0-13402 GCA_019843855.1 Hylomyscus alleni | reverse complement strand
ACCATGGTGCAGGTCATGTTCTTTTTGCCTGGCTGATCCCTCCCACAATATGGGGTAGTTGTGGGTTTGTGCCTCAGGGGAGTCTCCCTGAGTTCCTCTGCACAAAGACTTTTGAACAGCTTGTCTCTAGAGCCCTTCAGACACTCCAAAGCCATTGAAGCATGATCTGACTTGTATATTTGGCACTCCACCTGCACATCAGGAGGATTCAAGTCTGAGAGAGGCAAGTATGTGGGTGAAAATTGCCCTAGCCTACTTAAAAGAAATAAATTGGGTGTGGGGGAGGGTAGGCATTCAACAAAGCTGTAGCCTTCTCAGCAACTCTGAGCACTTTTTGGCAAAGAGAGACATGGGAAAATAGTCTAAAGATTGTTCATGGTCAAGAATCACAGAAAATGTGATAGGATGGAAACATTCTTAGTGATAAACTCAAAATGGAGTTTTCTAGTATGACTTTGAAAAACAAAATGAGGAGAGACGAGGTTTTGGCACATAGCCCCTATTTCTATAATTATGGACAACTCTGCAAGTTACCTAGAAAGTATGCAAATCATAAGGTTGTTTTTTACATCAGCACATAATTTAGTTGTGGGAAGTGCTTTCACATCTTTGTACCACCACCACCACCACAATAAAGCATTTCAATCTATCAGGAGCTCAAATGTGATCACTTTCTTTCCCTCTTTTTTAAGGAAATGTACAGCAAATTGCTTTTTCTAATTAAGGTAGATGAAGACATAAGCATGCGCACTGCTTGCCACTCTAGGATAAAATTGACTTTCAAATGATATTTAATGGACCAGCCTGACAGTAATGCTCTGCATTTCCACACAGGAGGCTTCGATCTGATTCTCTTACTGAAAAAAAGTGTGTGTGCCTGTGTGTGTGTGTGTGTATGGGTGTGTGAACATATGTGCATGCAGTCATACTATACATGTGTGTGTATGTTGTGTGACTGTGTGTGTTTGTGCATGTGAAGTACATACGTACTCACATGACAGTAGTGATTAAAAGAAGGAGACAAAGAAACCTCTCTTTCTGGAAAAAAAGGCATTTGAATTTTGTCATAGCAAAAGAGAGTAGGGGGGGGGAGAAATGGGATGAAGATGGCAAGAAAACATTTGTGTCAACACTGACAACTTACACACAAGGATTTCCTGAGTTTTTTACTAAAATTTAAAAGCTGGAACTGGAAACGGAAAAATGGTTCAGTGGTTAAGAGCACTGTTTGCTCTCCCAGAGGATCTGGGTTCAATTCCTAGCACCCACTTTAGGCAGCACAATATTACCTCTGTAATTTCAGCTCCAGGGTCTTTGACATCCTCTTCTGGACTCCAAAGATACCTGCACACATGTAGTATACATGTGCAAGCACACATGCACACACACAGAGAGAGAGAGAGGCACATACACATAAATAAAAATAAATGTTTTAAAATGGAAGATTAAAATAACAATAATAGTAATAAGTGGCTGGAGAGGTGGCTTAGCAATAAAGAGCACGTGCTGCTCTTATAGAGTACCTAAGTCCAGTTTCTAAACCCCACATGGTAGCTCACAACTCTCTGTAATTGTAGTTCCAGGGAAGCTAACAGTTACATTTTGACTATTATATAATTGCCCTGCTTACTCTGAACAAATCACCACAGTGTTCACACAGATTTCATGGAAAGTATATCCTCTGCCCTTCCCAACCTACTCTCCTTGTCTAAGAACTTCACCAATTATTACATTTAACTTAACATTTTGGAAACTATCGTGTCCTTGTGAAAACTTAGAGGTCTTTAATATCCAAGATCTAGGCTAAATCAGTGGAAAACCTCGATGAGTTAAAAATATATGATGATGATGATTTCTCAATAAGACAATAGCAACTGATGACCTGACATGGAAACTTGAGGGTTCTTTGGAAAGTTAGTTGTGTTAGATGGTGTTTTGTTGGGGCAAAAATATGAAGGAGCATTTCGTTGAAGCAGACACAGGTGAAAGACTAATGTAGACTTTCCTGTGAAGGAACATTTTGCTGAAGTAGACACAGGTGAAAGGATGTTCTACTAAAATAAACACATGAAAGATAAGTGATGAAGGATTCTTTATTTCACAGCCGAGGACTTCTCCTGAGGTTCCTGCTGGGTCCCTCCTACTAACTCGTGCTGAGGCTGAGGCCTGATTGTCTCTGCTAGGTCCTGCCACCACAACTGATTCATGTTTACCATCCTGACTCTACTAAATTGGACTGCTGGTATATTCAAAAAGTGTTTGCCAGGAGATCGAGCTGCTGCTGCTGACCTATGGACTGAACTTATTTCCTGACTACACAGACAAAAGTTACTCCAAAAAACAATTTCTAAACAAATACACTTCCCCTGTATCCTTTCTTTTCCACTAATCTCTGGTGGGTGATGGACTAAAAGGAAGACTAAAACATGCAAAATCCATCATTAAAAATAGACATAAAAAA
Source organism: Hylomyscus alleni (assembly GCA_019843855.1). NCBI lineage: Eukaryota > Metazoa > Chordata > Mammalia > Rodentia > Muridae > Hylomyscus > Hylomyscus alleni. Next base: position 10,941 of record JADRCC010171202.1, on the reverse strand, counting down.
TTAAAATTACAATGACCAGCATCAAGTAGCAAATTATAGCAGGCTGGACTAGAGGGTCAATTGTGTGATTATATAGCACCAAGTGAGAGATTTCTCTACACTTGAGCTCAGCTGATATGAAACTCATCCTCCAGTCTAGAAGGGAATGTGTAGGAAAGAGACAAGAAACATTTGGAGCCGGGCGGTGGTGGCACATGCCTTTAATCCCAGCACTTGAGAGGCAGAGGTAGGCGGATTTCTGAGTTCGAGGCCAGCCTTGTCTACAGAGTGAGTTCCAGGACAGCCAGGGCTATACAGAGAAACCTTGTCTGGAAAAACCAAAAAAAAAAAAAAAAAAAAAGAAAGAAAGAGACATTTGAAATAAAAATGGGCTAAGTTTGGATACCAATCCTGTCACCAAATTTTCTTGGATTCTGTTAAAATTGTTACCATTGAATTTACCCCCCCCCAAATCTTCTGTATTTAAATAATTTGTATTTGTTAAATTATTCTCTTAATATATCTTATATCTTCTTTAGTTTCCCTTTATTTAATTTCTGTCTTTCATTTTTGTTTCATTTGACCATCATAGGAAAGCTGGAGACAATGGAACCATTAAGGCAGAACGCTTGTCAATGGGCGTCTTTGTGGGCCTGGAAATGAAACAGGCAGCAGTCAGTACCCTACTAGAGAATCACATAAATTTTCCATTGAGAAAGGGATACTTATGTGAACAGAAACAATCATCCCTAAAGGCTCACTCCCAGGGCAGCACCAGAAGAGACCTCAAGAGATTACAATGCATAACCAGAGCAAGAAAACGTGATTTGTGGATTCCCATGTTATAAAAACTACTTCTGTTGATTTTCGGTAAATGTCATGTGAAATAAATTGCACTATAGCTTGAAGATTATTTTGCAAGTAAAAAATGTTTAGGGTGGCATTTTCCTTTAGAGGAATAAATTGATATTGAACTGAAAGGCTTGGACAGTTTTTATTTGCCACGCACTTGTTCACCCCACTGTGCATACATGTTAACCATGTTTTCCTCTTCATGCTAGAACACAATAAAATCTATGACATTTGAGCACAGAGGTTACATGTTACCATATAGCTGTTGCTTTGTTTCCACATTAAAAAAGTAATGTTTTCCCCTTTGGTTTCCAGCTATATTCATAGTCCAAAAAAAAATTGTTTCTTATTACTTCAATAGTAGGTGATCATTTTCTACAAATCCCTAAACCATCTTGCATCTATTTACCTTCACATGATAAATCGCTGTGTAGCCATAAATAATAAGTTTTTGGACCATGGCTTTTTTAATGGCTCAGAGGCCCTTGCTCTGCAGTGGCTAATTTCAGCAACAGTTTTTTAGTTCCAATTTCCCAGAAAATAGACCCTGAGAAAGCACTTAGGTTCAGACAGTTTCTATAGAGAGTAATCCCTGGAAACACAGTGAAAAGAAGCTGAGGGAAGAGAGAAAAGACATGAAAAGAAACTGTTTTCCCCTATGGGCAAACAAAGCTCAATTCTACTGGGAATCCATTGAGGAAACATGTATCCCCAGAACTGGCTTGCCTAAGGACATGGAGTCTGCTATACTGATCTATTGAATCCCATTTTTGTTGATCAAGGTTTGCTTCTGGGGCTCTTTCTTCCCCCAGCATTTCTGTAAATTCTCCTGTCAGGAGACACACAAGCTTCACAGGTACCTAGAGGAAGAAGGTGCCTTAAGAAGAGTCCCAAATGTCCACCTTCTGGTCTGCACAGTAGCTCCGAAGCACTGTAGACAAATTTAAAGCTAGGCCAAGAGGACGCAGCAAGACTTCAACAGTGTGTGCTGTACCAGCAGCTATCTATGACAAATATCAATTAAATTAATAAATACGGTGTTTCAGTACCATGTCCTTTTGTGTGTGCGTGTGTTTGGAAAAAGGATCTCATGTAGCCAAGGTTTGCTTAGAATTCTCTATGTCATTGAAAGTGACAAGGAACCCTCTTGGAAGCACCTTTTAAGTGCTGAAATTACAAGTCCTGAGTCACCATGTTTTATGGGATACTAGGAATTAATCCTGGATCCTTACACATGTCAGGCAAACACTTTACTAACTGAACTATATCCCCAGCATCAATGTCAGGTCTTGAAGTACCTTTGGCTTTGTTATTTACATATCCCATTAACAATCCTGAGGACAGTTTAGTATTGCTAACAACATAAAGCAACAGGGAAAGCAAGTAATCAGGTTACTGTTAGATGGCTCAAAATAGTCCCAGCTGCTGCTGCAAAGCCCAAATACTGTCATCTCTTCCTAATAGTGAGACTAGAGTAGTAAGAGTCATCCCCAAATATAGTCTTAGAATGTCTGGCAGAGTTCTAAATTTTCAAATTCCATTTTCTCTCTTTGTTGGTTTTCTTTGGAAAGACAACACAAGAATCTTTTTTTCTTCTTCTTCTAAAAGCAGACTCTGCAGAAGAACATATCCCTGCTTCTCCAGAGACAGTGAAAGGTAACTTTGCACAGTACAGTCATTGTTATATAACACAGCATCGGGGACACCAAGTGCTTTCTATCAATAGTCTCCCATCTCCCATTTCAGTGGTATTGACAAGAAAGCCAATCCAACTTTTGCTGGATTTTGTGTCTGTCTTTTATCATCATTCATAACACTCTCTAAAGTGACAGCTCCAATGACACAATGGTATTTATCATTCCCACTTCTGGGTACACTGTGGAAGCAGAAAACTGGGTAGAACTTTCTGGACAGTAGAAATCTCACTCTTGGATAACTATTTACAGAGCCTTGCATCTCTCTTCAATTCTTCTTTGGGGCTTCCTTGCATATATTCAAAGTTCTAGGGCAAAGTCAGTTAAAAATGTGTTTTTATTGATGAGATCTGATAGCCATGATGGAATAAACAAAAAGTCAGAGAGAGAATTATTTTCCTGAGATCAATTTTTCCCTCCCTATTAGAGGGCAACTGCCTGATGGGTATCAGAAGGTACTGAGGTGCATTGTTATATGATTTTCTCAGTCTCAACCCCTCTGGTTGGTCCTGGTCTGATGCAGGCTCAACATGTAACTCAGTAATATTTTTTTCCAGAATAAGTAATAAAATCCTCAGCTTAGATTAACTGCCATATAACAAACATCTTGCCCTCTCACCGTGATACATTCTCCCAATTTTAAAATTTACAAGGGAAGCGGGAAAAGTCTAGAAGAATTTGTCACTCATGTTGCCCAATGAACATATGGAACCTTGCAACATGGAGTAGACCTTGTATTCAATAGGTTGCTTTGAATCTTCCTAACCAGGTTTGTATTTAGCCATCTTAATTCCTGGTAATCAAGGACAAAGAATCTATCAGTGAGTTTTACCCAATAAAACACCAGGTAGATATAAGCAAAAAAAAAAAAATCCATGAAATATAAATGTAGACATTTCTCTATTGATGATTTTCCTAGTGCATGAGATGCTGTTACCACTAACTCTTATTTAGAAAGACTTGACAAATAGTGACCACAGTCTGGCCAGAGTCTATAGAGCTGAGTCATATTGTTGTTTGAGGTCATCAACTTAAATTGTTAGATTATGTCATATGATGAAATTCAACAAAATACTCAGAGAAGACTCGTTTAGTTATTCTAAACTGTATCCTTATGAAAAGGCTCAAGAAAATAGTCCTTGTAGGGTAGCATCCTTATGTTTCATGGGAATAAGGTATGCTCAGAAATACATGAGAACTGCTTTGCCCATTGCAATTTCAGAGCTTGGGTCAGGTAGTGTAAGTTCTTCCTCAGTTAAGTCTTGGTGGTCCTGTGGGGTTTCTAGGCCTTCTGGAGACTCACTCTGTGCAGGCTCTATTTATACTGCACTCTATGCTGGCACGTTCAATGTGTACGAAGAAAATTGTTCATATCAGATTGGGCATGTCCAATGGTGTGTCCATTGAGAGCACTCTTCTGAAAGGAGAGGGTCATCATGACAGAATGCCTCTCAAAATCCCCAAGAGATTAGCACTGGTCTGATATTCATAGATCCAAAACCTACATCCAAGCTGAATTCCTCTCTCTCTTCCAAGAGCTGTTGACCTTCAGTAATCTATATCTGGAGCTTGGAGTTTTTAAATAAGCTTTCCTTGTTCTAGCTCAGACTTAGGAAAATTATAGCTACTGAGTTATAAATAATAGAGTTCCCGTATATCTCATGTCTAATTTCCCTCATTACAGTTTTTTCCACTAGTGTGGTATATTTGTGTGGTTATAAGTGATAAACTGGTGTTGATGTATTAATGTTAACTGGAGGCATATTTCATTCAGATTTCATTTCATTGTTTTAGAATCCTACTGATAACTGCAGGTTACATTTAATTATCAGGTATTATTTTATGATTAAGTATATATGTGTGTACATACATGAGTATATATGCATGTGTATATGAGTGTGTGTGCCTGTGTGCACTCAGAGAGCAGAAAAGGATATCAGATTTTCTGAATTGGAGTTATAGGCTTTTGTGAACTGGCCCACTTGTTATGTGAATGCTGGGATCTGAATCCAGGTCCTCATGATTGCTCAGTAAATGCTCTTAACCATCAAGCCATCTCTTCAGCTCATATCCATCATGTACCTTTAAGTTCCTCTTGGCTGAGTCTGTTACTCATATTTGCATTGACTGTCATGACCCTAACAGTTTTGAATAGCACTGGTTATGTGTCATATAGAATGGCCCTCTATGTAGAATTTGCCTGATGCTTTCTCGTCAGTAGACTGTAGTTTTGAGCTTGAGGAGAATAGCCACAGATGTGAATTGCATTGTTACCATATTACATCGCATCATCAAGGAGACTTATTAACAAGATTGATCACAGTGGGTATTGACACTGATCACCTGGCTAAGATTGGGTTAGGTATCTACACTCTAAAGTTACTTCCCAACCCTCTTCTCCATGTTGCACTCTTTGGAAGGAAATCATATGCAGCCTACATGTAAAGAAGAGAAAGTTATGTTCTGTTCCTTTAAGGGCAGAGTATTCATGTAAGTTATTTGGAATTTATATAGGAGATTTGTCTCTCCTCTCCCATTCATTTGTTTACTCAATTATTTATATCAGCATAGGCTCATGGATATTTGTTTTATACTTTTGATTCCAATCAATATTATTTATCTTGTTGTTCAAATTTTCCCAGCATTGTCCACTGAGAGTACTTTCAGGTGGCTTTGTGTCCCTTTGATGTACTCCCATCAATGGATTTTTGGAACATTTCATTTCATTCTATTTTTTTCCCTCTACAAGATGCTGCTCCCAGTTCAACTTACACATTTCCTACCCAACTCCAAGAGAATTATTTTTCTCTTTTCATTGTTTGTTTGTTTGTTTATTGGAGAATTCTAATTAGAAATGAAGGTGTAAGCCCTAGGTATGCTTTCATTCCTTGGGTGTCATTGCTTCATGCCTCTCTTAGTTGACAGGGCAAACAAATTCAATGTACATGAAGCAGTGTATATCTATATCTGTTGTAACCATATGTATGTATATATATGTATATATACATATATATATATACATATATATATAAATCATAGATTCATGTTGGCATCTCCAACTGGAACTCATTTAGGTCATGGATCATTGTAGGTTTCTCTCTCTTTTTCCTCCTCCAACAGTGACTTCCACCATCTACCATCAATTTGCTAAGTAGCTCTGTTTAAGTCCAGTATGCACTAGTACCAGAATCAGAATTATTAACATAGGTCACTGAGGATTTGGGGTTTATGTGTAATTCTTCATCCCTTTGTCGTATGGAATTAAATCATTCTTAAGTGACTTGTTAGCAACCCTTTCAATAAAGTCATTGTATATATTTGTAGTACAGTTAGTGTCCTGCAGTGTTGATTCTCTCCCTAGTTACCTACTTATGGGCATTTTTCTTCAACAGTGACTCAACTAGCTCATGTTTTCCTTAATATTTTATTTATTTGATCAAATGTAGAATGCACAAATAATTTAAAAATTGCTGACACAAGTACACAAAACAAACCTCCTATATAGGATAAAAGGCTTTGATGGCATGTTTTTTTTTCCTTACTTCTGAGGTGAATTTGTTTGCACCACACCAGACAGAGTGAGCTTACATGCCTGACTGGATGGGCTTTGACAAAGGCAATGGATAATCACATTAAGATGCAGAGTATTCTATCATCCCAGAAAATTCTTCAAATTCTTCACAGTTAAGTTTTTCCTCTAGATGTAGTCCCATCTTGATTTTCTTTTCAACATAGATTGGTTTCCCAGTTCCAGAACTTCATGGAAATAAAATAACAGTGTGGAATATTTGGGGCATGGCCTCTCTCATTTAAAGTGTCTGTTAGAGCCACCCATGGTTTTTTCTTTTCTTTTCTTTTCTTTTTTTTCTGTAGCCTTTCAATCAGTTATTTCTACAAATGAGCTCCAGCCAGTGGTATGCTGGCAATGCTTAACCATCAGCTCTCTGGGAAAAAAACAAAAAACAAAAAACAAAAAAAAAAACCATGATTTGTAGCATTTGCTAATTTTTGCAGTGTAAATATTCTCACTATTGGCAATTCTTGCTACTTTCAAATTTGTAACAAATAGCTCTTGAGAGCGCTGCATAAGCCAGCTCCAGTACATTGCCCGAAGCACAAGCTAGTGCTATTGTGCTATTTTCTGTAGTACTATAGCAAAAGCAGGGGGAGAGGAAAGGAATAAGAGAGAGGATGAACAGAGTAGGGGAAAAACATGATCAAAAAACATTTCATAGGTGTATAAAATGTCATAATGAAGCACATTAATACTCATAACCAATATATGCTAATAAAACATTTTAAAGTGTTTAAATCTAAATTTTTTTTGATACTAGTACAGCAGTCAGACACTGAAGACCTATTCTATACCACCCTTGATCGGGTTCATATTTCTAAAAAAAAAATCTGCTTTCCTCTCTCTATATGGTAGCTATGCAATTGAGGGTCAGACCTTATTTCTGTGGTCCAATACCTTGGCCCACTGAAATTCTCATCCTCTTTGCTTATTGTGAGGGAGGTCTGCCTTTTATGAAGCCCACAGTCATCCACTTATGAGGATACTAATCCAAACAGATGACCTTAGGAAAATGTGTCTGTTAGCTCTTGGTGTCTGACAAGTGACAAAGTAAGAGTCAGGTAAGAGGAAGAAAATACATCATGGTTTAAGTTCAGGAGATTTTTCAAAGGAATTTCTTCTAAATGAAATGCTCTTGAGCGAGCTAGGGCACTGTCTATGAAGCCTTAGCTCACTTAACTCCTGCAGCTTTAACAAAGACTACTCAGGAAAGACTTTCCCCTAGCTGCTTTTATTTAGCATTTTTCTAGGTGCTTTTCTTAAAGATGCTTAGAGCAAGGAAACTGAAGGGAGTCTGAATATGGGAGGAGAATGCTTCAAGATCCTCCTTCAGCTCTAAGTCCATTTCTACTGTGGGGCTGTAAGAAACAGTCACTTGAGTTCGTCACACACTCTTCATTCCAACAGCACAGGGGGGAACCCCTCTTCTCTTCACCACACCATCAGAGAAGTTGGCTTTTGTGTGTTTATGGGTTACTGTGTAACCAGGGCCTTCTGAAATCTGGTTAAGCAGTAGAATAAGGAGCTAATGCAATCCAGTGACCTTGGCTGTCTCACAGTGATGCAGCTTGATGAATACAAAGCAATAGTTTCCTATCTTTGCCATTCAGACTTTACCAGAAGGCCTGTTTTGAATATAATCCCTCTCTGCTTATTTCAATACCCTCATTACGGCCTTCGCTGCCTGTCTCTTTCCTATTGTTGGGAATTCAGTCTCACATCAAACCATGTGTCTCTGTTTTCAGTCTAAGACCACACATTATGGTGTCAGGTCCCCGAGCAGGAACCTCTGTCTCTCGAACAATCTGCGCCCTAAAATAGCTTGTTATCAAACTGGGTTTCATGATTTTTAAATGCTCCTCTTTCCTTTAACCCTATATTCTACCTTATCGCCAGCTTGGCCCAAGAATCATTTTCTTTCCTCACTCATTTTACCTAACCAGATTTGTTCCTTTCCTGCCACTGGAAAAGATGTGTGTGTGTGTGTGTGTGTGTGTGTGTGTGTGTGTGTGTGTGTTGGGGGGAATCTACCGTTCTCCAACCAAGGGAGTGTCTCATAAACAACCTTCAACAAACTCTCATGTTCTAGATCCAAAAAAGTACCAGGCACCATTCTTATGTAACCTTCTCCAACCACCTTTTCCTGTAACCATGATCTTCCCCTCCTGCCCTCCAAAAGCCACCAAGGATAACCTCTGTTCAGTCTCCGAGGCCGCTCTAGGCCCTCCGATGGATGAAATTATAACTCATACAGAGCTGGAAAACAAACAAATAAAAGGTACAAAAGATGTCTTCAAACGGACCGTGTTGACTCACAGTTAGAATCTTAACACTTGAGAGGCCGAGGCAGCAGGATTGCAAACCAGATGTCAGCCTGAGCTGTGGGCTACACAGCATACACAGTGAGACTACGGAAAGAAAGAAGGAAGGAAGAAAGGAAGGAAGGAGAGAGGGAGGGAGAGAGGGAGGGAGGGAGGGAGGGAGGGAGGGAGGGAGGGAGGAAGGAAGGAAGGAAGGAAGGAAGGAAGGAAGGAAGGAAGGAAGGAAGGAAGGAAGGAAGGAAAGAAGGAAGGGAAATCATCAGCCTTAACCATAGAGCATTAACGTGCATGATGCCCCAGCTCACGCCTTCCATTGCTCCTCATAGCTGCTCAATTGAACGTTGTCACTCAGGAGATTGGATTGGCAGGGGTGAGTGTGTACTTGTGTACAGATTCACAGTCCAGAAGTGCTTATTGATATTTAGAGGGGTTCACATTCCAGTCTCCATCTGATAACCTAGCACAGCGTACACACTCTCTCTTCTGTTGATAGCATTGAGCTCCGTAAAAATGCAGTGGCAAAAGATCTGCCTAAAACTTTCCACAGCAGGTCACACAGGGATTTTTTTAATGCATTTTTCCACCCTAGTTTAATATATTGCAGACGTTTGCTGCAGTCTTTTGGGTTTCCATGCTGTATTTTCATTTCGCCTGAGTTCCTACTGTACTTTTAAATTTATCATTTTTGCTGAAGCGCTACCACATCTTACCATAGCATCTTTTGCATGAGTTCCTGAGCTTTGTGCCTAGGCTTTACCTGAATACTTAAGTCTTCAGCATTTAGCCTGGTCTGCTGTTTACTCATGCACACACGTGCACAGTGTTTGATTTCTGTGTGCCTCCTCCAAAAGAGGAGAGTGCCTCTGTTTTATTTTATTTTATTTTATTTTATTTTATTTTGCACAGAACCCAGCAAAGGCAATGAACTCCTTAATCAGGGCTTCTGGAAACTGATGTTGTAAGTTGTCTTGGTTTTCACTACCTGTCTGTATTTTGCGTCTGGTTTTCTTTGTTAGCCGTACACATATGCGAAAAGGTGGAGAAAGCTGAAAGGCAGGGATATCTTGCCTGCTACCTTTGAAAACCTAACAGGAACAAACCCATCTCTTACGACCTTACTGTTATTGCTTTTGGAAAGGAACATTGACGACCATGGGTTTCGATGAGAAGTGGGTGACATTAAGACCACGAAAAGCTTTAATAGATGATTGAGCCCATTTCACCAGCTCCCGCGGGCCACCTGGCAGCGTGAGAGAAGAACATGCAATAACCCTATCAGCCAGCTTCACAATTAGAATGAATTCATAAGAAACAAAAGATCTTGTTTTCATGGGAAAATATCCTTTGTGATATCCAACAAAGAGAGAATAATTTTGAAAGCATGTGACTTGGGGTCCCATCCTGCAGCTCTTGCACAGACAAAACTCTCATTGACTCTATCAATAGAATTGTTGCTACATAAAAAACTCTTTTGCAAAATTTCCATGATGCTTCAAAGCCCATTTTAAGTGCATCAGCCCCAGTATCCCACACCCTCCCTGTTTTAATAAAGCTGGAGAAGGTTTCTCTTAGATTGCCCTATTGTGCAGCAGGAGACAAATACGGCATAGGATTGGAAGCCAATGGACAACCCCACCCCCACCCCTGCATATATCATCATACCAAAATCCATGGCAATATAGAGAAGGTCAAATTTCAACTGGATTTCTGAACTTGAATTTTCCATTTCAAATTGCTCTTGCCAGGTAGATAGAAAACGGATTTCTTGCAGGCTTCAATAAATACCATCTCCAAGTAAAATCCACATTTTTCAAATAGATAACAGTATAATGATTGGTATTGCTATTCCAGCTATGGTTGAATAGCAAGCAGTCCGTTCCTTTTTATGTAGTATGCTCCTTAAGAGCCTTAAAAGATGAAATTGGGCCTTCAATACTGCTGGAATGAAGGACAATAGGCCCCATCTCCTCTTTTGAATTCTCTTAGCAAATGTACTGCATAAAATAGAATGCAACTCTACAAAAGGCTTCTCTTTTCAGAAAAAAAAATAGCAGGGACCATCTTTTCTAATAGGTTATCCATGCTCGTCCTTACCTGTGTTGTTGTTCATTCAACTGATGCAGTTTTAAGTACTATATTCTTAAACTAAGAAAAATAATTTAATCTACAAGCTTTTTCTCTGACAAAAAAAAAAGAGAAGCTAATACTGATAAATCCATTTATGGACCCAAAAGAGTATTGGGGAGAGACTATTACCTTTCCATTAGAACTTTCAGGAAACAGAAAGGCCTTCACCAGACTGATCTGGTAAGATGGGATAGGCCAGTGACCAACCTCCATGGGAGATAGAATCAAATTGTGTGGCTACTCAAAGAAGAAATTAAGATGATATTGTGAAATCTAAAAGTCTTAGGTGGTCATAACATACTCTCTCTGTCTCTCTGTCTCTCTCTGTCTCTCTCTCACACACACAGACACACACACACACACACACACACACACACACACACACACACACACA
>JADRCC010171201.1:0-12609 GCA_019843855.1 Hylomyscus alleni | reverse complement strand
TGTGTGTGTGTATGTGTGTGTTGCCACACACTTATAATTTCAGGTTTAAAATTTTGTTTGGAAATTGGTTATGACCTGTTGTTCTCTCATCAAAATCTAAAGTTTCCCTTGAGTAGTCAAAATATATACAAAGCATACACAACCTATATATCTATGTCTGTATTCCTATATATCTATGTATTTATACCTATATATTTTTGAGATAGTAAATCAAGTAAAAACAGTCAAATGAAATTTAAAAAAATCTTAGGGAAGATGTTACTGTGTTAAATCTAGTTTGTACAATAATATCCGAATAAAACCCTTCAAAAAGGAATTTGTGAGATAGGACCATCCTAAGTAAAAAGAAACAAAACCTGAGCAGAGGAGCAGAGGTTAAAAAACACATATGTTTGGCACATTGTGTAACATTATACCCTTAGCTGTATAAATGCAAGGGAAGATTAGTTGGAGAATCTCTGTGGATATATGTATGCTTTGTATCTCCAAGAATAGAAGTTGTGGAGAAGCCTACTTTTAGCTTTTAATATAGTGTTCTAACTTTTCAACTCTAGTCAAAAGAGAAAAAGAAACATTGTTGGTCTTATTGATAAATCATTATATAGATCATTTTTCTTTAATGTTTTGGCTGTTTTCTACACTTTATGGAAAGAAATTAAAGCAGTCTTACTAATTTTTGACAAGTAAAATTTAAGCATTTTTTATGTGACAGAAACATTTTGTTTATTTTCACTGTATTATGAATAATAAAACATGAGTCAAGGACTGGGAGAATGGCTCAGTAATTCACTTGCCAGCCAGTCAATGTAGTCAAATATTGAGCTCCAAGTTGAGTAAGAGTCTGGCTCATAAAAAAAAAAAAAAAGAAGTGACCTCAACTTTTGTCATGTACACATCCCTACATAGGTGAGTGCTCATGCACATGTACATGCACAAACATACCCATACATATATTTATTAAAAAGTAAATGAAAAGTGAATATATAAATTAGTATTGTATTGGTAGTGGTATAATAATAATTACACACCTGGCAAAAGCATGCATAATGTTTGCAAGTTTGTATGCACATGCATGCACGCATGTGTAGACAACTAGCAAATATTGTAAGCATAGCATAAATTTGCAAATAATAATGAAATATACTGTTATTATTTACAGTAAATACATATACCCAACTAATACTACAGGAATATTTTCATTGACCTAATTAAGCCAACTATACTTATAATGAATGACTGTAATGTTATCATGAAATTTAGCGAGATTTTGATCTAATTAATGAGCCAAAATTGAAGTCATAGATAAGATCAAAATTTACTCAATCACTAATAATGTGAATCAAAATTTTAATCAAAATTGTTTTTAAATTCAGAATAGTGCTTCATTTTTGCTATTCATATTAGAAATGTTACATTTTGAAGTTAAATCTTTCATTAATATTAATCATGTTCATAAATCTAAACAACTAACAAAACAATAAAGATTTAATTTGTCACACGTCTATATAAATACTTTTATGGGTGAATTAAAGCTACCTATATTATAGACTTAGAAAGGAATGTGGAATAACATACCATTACATTAGTATAATAGATGAAAATATCTTTTTGTTGTTTTGTTTTCATGTTTGTTCTCTTTAATCTACTTTTTGTCTTTTTAATTTTTATTTCACTTTACATCCAGCTCACAGCCTCCATTCCCTCTTCTCCTCCCAGTCCCATCTCCTCATTGCCCTCTCCCCTTCTACTTTCCTTGTGTGCCACCCCCACCTGGAACATCTAGTCCCAGCATGTCTAAGTACATCCTCTTCAACTGAGGCCCATACAGTCAGTATAAGTAGGGGGAAGGGGGCCCAGTGGTAAGGAACAGAGACTAAGACAGCCCCTGTTCTACTTGTTAGAGAACCCAAATGAGTACCAAGCTGCACATTTTCTACAAATGTGTAGGGGGCCTAGGTCCAGCCCCTATGTGCTCCCTGGTTGGTTGTCAAGTTTCTGTGAGCCCCCATGGTCCCAGGTTAGTTGACTCGGTGTTCTTGTGGTATCTTGACTCCTCCAACTTGTTTACTTCTGTCCCCAACTCTTCCATAAGACTTCCCAGGCTCTGCCTGATGCTCAGCTGTGGGTCTCTGTATTTGCCTCCATCTGCTTCTGAATGAAGACTGTCAGGAAACAGATATGCTAGGTTCCTGTCTCTAAGTATAGCAGAGTATCACTAATAGTGTCAGCTGTTTAGCTCTCTCACATGGAATGGATCTCAAGTTGGTTGGTTGTTCCCACAATCTCTGCCCCATGTTTATCCCTGGACATCTAATAGGCAAAAGACACATTTTGGGTTGAAGGTTTTATGGGTGAATTGATATCCCTCTCCCCTTCTGGAAATTATGTTAAAACAACAAATAACAGCAAAAACAATAAAGAAGTGATAGGTTTTTGATGATATCTCTTTTTGTATGATCTATTTAATTACATTTATTTTGTATGTGTGTGCATGTGTAAGTGTGTGTGCATGTGTGTATGTAGGTTTATATGTACACAGATTGATGGCACATGTTTGTGTATGCATGACAATGCCAGAGAACAACTTCAGGTGTCATTCCTCAAGTGCCACCCTCATTTTGTTTGGGACAAAGTCTTTCACAGTACTGTAGTTTATGCCCCAGAGAGCCACCTGTCTCTGCCTCCCCAGATCTTGGATTTTAAGATCATGCCACACACCCATATTTTATTTTTATGTGTATTCTGAGGCTAGAATTCAAGCCCTTGTGTTTGCAAGGAAAGTATTTTGCTGACTGAGCTATCTTCTTAGACACTGAGTTTGTTTATTTTTAATATTTTGAGAAACTGCTTGTAAAAAAATTTCACAGTTTGCCTCTAGCTAGCCAATAAAAGTCTAGTTTAGCAGTAGCTAGTAAGTTATTAGTTTCATTGATTAAATAAGAATCTGTAACCAGTACTGGGTATTAAAAGGTGTTAAACGATATTAGTCATATACATGTAATCAGTATAGAAAAGAAGCAATTGTAACAATTATGCTGACAATGTTTCTGCCTGAAGGCAAAGATCTGTGTGTTGAATTGTTTGTTTAATGTTAGTTATTTGTGAAGTTGATTAGCACTTCTCCCTGGGAAACTTCTATTTCTTATAAAATAAATGAACCTCCAAATTTTATGGAAGTTAGAAATATCAAGCAAGTTAACAAATGAAGAAGAAACATAGAGTGTAGGATAGAGGGGATTAGTATATGGATATGATAGCAAAGACTAGCTCAGTAGTCACCCTGAAACAATTATCTCCAAGTATATTACTTGTTATTGTTTAATAAGAAGCTTGTTGGCTTAAAGCAATATTAATTTATTACTTAGAGCTCTGTAACGCAGATATTCAGTATGACTCTTAGTAAGATAATCTCAATGTATATTAATATAATTATTGCCTTGTTTATTAAGATTGTTGGGAGAATCAAATTCTTTGGGATTACAAAGATTAGAGTACTTTTTCCTTGTTGGTTGTCAGTTGAAACTGTTACCAGATACTGAAGGATGCAAACATTATTTGCCTCATAGTATCCTTCCTTTATCTTTAAAGGCAATAATAGATTGTTTCTCCTATTTTTGAGTCTCTTGTGAGTCTTTTTCAATTTATGAATTTTTTTGAACTATTTTTTTCTGTCTTCTAATACTGTGTTTAAAGGCCTATGTTAATTGTCCTGAATCTACCTATGCAATAGAATATAATCTTTAATGTTTGCTGATCTGTACCCTTAATTCTATTAGCACTCCATGGTCACTTACTCTTTACATTTTACCTATTATGAACATCTATAGTGTCCTCAGTCTACTGGGAAAAGATGCTTCATTGAGCAAGGGTGAGAACTATGCTTATCTGTGGGCATAAGTATTGGTATATAGAGTACAATTAGAAATTTTATCAGTTTATGAAAATGGCAGTAGTGGGTTCTCCTCTAGGGTCTATGATTTCTCTAGCCATGGATAAATAGTTGTTTAGATTTATAGCACCAGACATGAATTCCCTAGTGAACTTAAGTCTAATTCAAATGCCTTTAGTTACTTATGAGTGCCACCTTTATAGCATTTGAGATATCTTGCTGAGCTAGTGTAGTTTATAGGCTTTATGTACAGATAGAACTGTGCTGAATGTTGTTCTCCTCTGGCAGCTTGCATACCATCTTCTGATACTATTAGAGCTAGTCCTCAGCGAGGACTTCAGGCTATTTAGAACTGGATTCATTTAAGTGTTATGTTCTAAGTGTGTGGTATCTTCAGCAATAGGGTCTCACCTTCATGTTCTAGGAGGCAACCAAGGGCAACGTCAGTAGTCTATACTTTTTTGAGAGTCTCTTGAACATCTCTGGAAACAGCTCAAAGAGTTTTCCCAGGCCTGTTATATAGTATATGGCTCTTGGGGGCAGTATTATTACCCATGTGGCATAGTTCTTTTTAAAATTATGTGATTACATTATTATTTCAAAAAGTAAAAGAAATAATTTAAAATGTATGTATATGTGTACATATACACACGTTTCATATTTTAATGTAGACATATAAAATAAAGTCTTCTTATGCATTTACAAGCATCCTGAGTGTTACTAATCTCCTTTCCCACTCTGTATAACTCTCCCCACCCCTAAGTCAAAGTCCCTGCCTAGTTTTTCCACCTCCCTTTTTGTCGCACTTTGTCCAACTATACCCCTCTATAGAGTTTATTTTTTCTACTTTACTATAGTTCCTTTCTACTTTATGTTTTGTACAGTTGCTTCAGGTTATATACTCAAATATAAAGATTGAGAACTAGAGAACTAGGCTTTACAAATAAAGGCGAATATGTGGACATTCCTCTTCTTATTTCTAGGTCAACTCAGTCAGTCCTGTATTTTTTAGTTCCATCCACTTACCTGAAAATTGCCTGATTTCATTTTTCTTGACAGTCAGATAGCATTCCATTGTATATATTACCACATATTCATTAATTATTCACCATCTAAAAAACATTTAGGTTGTTTCCATTTTGTAGCTATTAATGAACAGAGTGCCAATGAATATGGCTAGGCATACGATATTAAGTTATTTAGGTATATGCCAAAGAGTAGTATAGCTGTTTTACATCATGGTATATCTCCTTTTAGCTTGGAGAATTTCATAAAATTTATTTTGATTGTATTTAACCTCTTTTCTTAATCCATATTCCCTATCTGCTAATCTGACTTTTTAAATTGGAAAATTAAAACCACTACCATGAAGAACTATTATTGGCAATTATGTATCAATTCCTGTTATTTTGTTGTTTAAGTATAATTCTTTTTTAGTTGTTAATAATCATTTTCTTTCTACATTACTTAAGCAGAAGAGAATTATTTGGTTTGCTCCTAGATCCCAGGTCTGTCTAGTCTCAGGTTCTTGCTACCTGACAAGTGTCAGTTATGGCACTTGTCATCTTATGGAGGGCACTTTAAATCCTAATCAGATATTGGTTAGTCCCACAAGATTTTTCATTCTTTTCACTATCACATCTTGCAGGCAATTAACCATTGTAGATCCTAGGGTTGATAACCAAGTTAGTGTTTTTTCTTTCTTTTTCCTTTTGTAGTATGCACTGGACCTTCAAGTTCTTTGAATACTAGTTCAATGAATTGTGTAAGTGTGGTCTTCTACAATAGTGCATTATTATCATCAGTTTGTAAAGAGCAACCAGTAAGGTTAGAGGTAGATGGAATTTTTTGGGCTCCCTATGGTGCCTCTTTGGCCAATACCTTAAATAGATTTAAAGCAATTTCTAAAACATGAGCCTTCATTTTTAGAGATTCTTTGGCTCATTATCTCATAATGCTTTGTCAAGACCTTTTCCCTTTTTATATACATTTTATTTATTTTTATTCTTTTCTTATATATTTTATCCATAGTTTTCCTTCACTACATTCTTCCCAATCCCTCCCTTCTAATCCATTATCTCCCAGATCCATTCCTCTTCCATTTCTCTTCAGAAAAAAACAGGCCTACCAGGGGTATTAATCAAACATGGCATAAAAAGTTACAGTGTGAGCAGGCACAAATCCTTATATCAAGGCTGGATGAGGCAAACCAGTAGGAGGAAAAGGGTCCCAAGCATAGGCAAAAGAGTCAGAGACAACCAACCCACTGTTAGGTGTTCCACAAGAACACCAAGCAGAGCGTCTATGTAGAGGACATAGCTCAGATTCATAAGGGTCTATGTTTGTCTCATCAGTTTCTGTGAGCCCCTATGAACTATGTTTGGTCAATTTTGTGGGCTGTGTTCTTGTGGTGCCCTTGAACTTTCTGGATCCTAGAGTTTATCCTTCCCCTCTTCTATGTGGTTCCACTGGTTCAAGATGTGTGTCTCTATCTGCTCAAATCAGCTGCTGGTGACAATTGGGCTAGGCAACAATCTATTAGTATATCAGGATATCATTAGGAATCATTTTATTGACTTTTTTTTCAGTTGTGTTTGTTTCTATTCAGAGTCTCTGAGATGTCCTGTCTCTGGTTTTTGGTGATCCAGGCAGTGTGAGGAATTGGATATGGTATCCCTCTTGTTGAGTTAGAATAGAGTTAGAACAGTCATTGGTTGGCCACTCTCATGAGTTTTGCAACACTATTACCCCAGCATATGTTACACACAGAAAAGATAGTAGGTTACAGGTTTTGTGGATAGGTTGATGGACCAATCCCACTGCTAGGAACATTGCTGGTTATATAATATATCCAGTTCAGGATCTATATTCTCCAATACTAGGAGACTTTGCTAGGCCCACTCTTGTGGGTTCTGGGGAATTTCTACTGTACTGTGTTTCTACATCACCTCTCATGTGCTCTCCAATTCATTGTCTTCCACTATTATCTCCCTATTTTTCTCCCACACCACCACATGATCCTTACTGTTCCCATCCCCACCTGGCCCCAGTCCACCCATAAAATCTACTAATTCCCCTTCCCAGGGAGATCCACATGTCCCTCCTTGAGCCTTCCTTGTTAATTAGCCTCTCCCTGTTTGTGGATTCTAGCATGATTATCATTTACTTAAAAGCTAATGTGCACACATACCATGTTTGCTTTTCTGGTTCATGGTTACCTCAATCAGAATGATATTTCCTATGTCCACCCACTTGCCTTCGAATTTCATGATATTGTTTGTAGCAGCTGAGTAATACTCCATTGTGTAAATGTACCACATTTTCTTTATCCATTCTTTGGTTGAGGGGCATCTAGGTTGTTTCCAGTTTCTGGATATAATAAATAAAATGTGCAGTGAACAAAATTGAACAAGTATCCTTGGTATGGTGGAGTATCCTTTGGGCATATGCTCAGAAATGGTATAGGTGAGTTTTGAGATAGATTAGTTGCAAGTTTTCTGTGGAACTGCCATGTTTTCCATAATGGCTGTAGAAGTTTCCATTCCAAGCAGCCATAGAGGAGTGTTCCCTTTGTTCTGCATTCTCTCTTTGCCAGCATGAACTGTCAGTTGTATTTTGATCTTAGCCTTTCTGACAGGTGAAAGATGAGATGACTAAGTAGTTTTGATTCGAATTTCCCTGATGGCTAAGCATGTTGGACATATATCTTTAAGTTTTTCTCAGACATTTGATAATTCTTTTGTGAGTATTCTCTGTTTAGGGCTGTACCCTATTTTAATTGAGTTATTTGGTTTGTTGATGTCTAGTTTCTTAAGTTCTTTATATATTTTGAATATTAGCCCTTTGTCAGATAGGGAATTGTTGAAAATATTTTCCCATTCTCTTAGTCTGTCTTTTTGTCCTGTGGACAGTGTCTTTTGCCTCACAGGAGCTTTTCAGTTTCATTAGAACTCATTTATTGATTGTTGTTCTTAGTGCCTGAACTATTGCTGTTTAGCTTAGGAAGTTATCTCCTGTGCCAGGGTGTTCAAAGATATTTTCCACTTTCTCTTCTATTAGATTCAGTGTTCCTGATTTTATGTTGAGGTCTTTGATCCACTTGGATTTGAGTTTTGTGCAGGGTGATATGGATCTATTTCTTTTCTTCTATATGCTGACATCCAGTTATACCAGCAACATTTATTGAAGTTCCCTTTCCTGATTATGTATTGCTGGCTTCCTTATCAAAAAAATCAGGTGTTTGGGACTGGAGAGATGGCTCAGTGGTTAAGAGCACTGACTGCTCTTCCAGAGGTCCTGAGTTCAAATCCCAGCAACCACATGGTGGCTTACAACCGTCTGTAATGAGATCGGGTGTCCTCTTCTGGTGTGTCTGAAGACAGCTACAGTGTACTCACATATATAAAAAATAAATAAATCTTTAAAAAAAAATCAGGTGTTTGTAGGTAAGTGAGGTTACATCTTGGACTCTGATTCTATTCCATTGATCAGACTTTCTGTTTTTATGCCAATACCATGCAATTTTTATTACTATAACTCTGTAGTGTAGATTAAAATCAGGGATGATGATACCTCCAAATGTTCTTTTATTGTACAAGTTTGTTTTAGCTATACTGTGTTACAGGAAATATTAAAAAGGAAACCAGCTAGAGGTGAAACTGGGAAAGGAGAAATCATATGACATATCAAAAAAAAAAAAAAAAAAAAAAAGAAACCAGCATGTTCCCACACTTGTACCAACAACTCTCTGCCCAAGCCGACTGGCCCGCCTGTTCTGATCTAGTGGAGACTCTGGCCCGGAGCTCCCAAAACATCTCCACGCAGCCACACAGCTCGATAAGTTCCTACTGGCAGGTTGTTACCATGCCAACTCCACGCTTCAAATCCCCCATGGCCTTTGTGGTACACCTCAGACAAACTCACACTTTTCTACCCAGACGAGCCTCAGCATTAAGGAAAACATGACATAAACTTAGTTCAGAAACTATGATAACTCAGTCTTTGGGCACAGCAACTAAAATCCTAACTTGTGTGCCTTATTAAGTCTAAATCCTCTGGTGGGGAATCCTGATGGATCTTCCATGGAAACCAGGAGACACTCATAGCTACATATTGTCGTCAAATGCTATCCCTGTCCAAAAAGGACCTATCATCTCTCCTGCTTCCTCCCTTCCTCAGTCCAATGCGGAGGTCCCTCTTACTTGCCCAGTGATTGGCTCCTTTATTAATTAGGGGATTGGTTCACAAGAAGTTACCTGAGTATGCTCCTTGTCCACAACCCCTCCCAGCAGAGTGGAATTAGCATCAAAATACAAACAGCACCAGGCCCATCCACAACAATACTGTGTTTTTATTTATTCATATCAAGAAAAGAATAGCCCTTTATATGACATAGCCCTTTCTATGTCTATAAAGAATTGTGTTAAAATTTTGATGCAAATTGCACAGAATCTAGAGATTGCTTCTGGTAGGATGACAATTTTTACTATGGTAATCATACTGATCCATGAGCATAGCAGATCTTTTCATCTTCTGATATGTTTTCCATTTCTTTTTTTCAGAGACTTGAAGTTCTTGTCATACAGGCCTTTCACTTGCTTGGTTAAAATTATACCAAAATGTTTTATATTATTTGTGGCTATTGTGAAACGTGTTGTTTCCCTAATTTATTTCTCAGCACATTTATCATTTGTATAAAGGAGGACTACTGGATATAAGATTCTTTTTAGTGAATCTTATATCCAGCCAGTTCTCTAGAGGTATTTATCAGCTGTAGGAGTTCCCTGTTGTTCCCTATACACTATCATAACATGTATAAATTGTAATATTTTGACATTTTAACTTTCCAATTTCTATCCCCTTGACTTTCTTCATTTGTTTTATTGCACTAGCTAGAACTTCAGATACTGTATTGAATAGATATGGAGAGAGTAGGCAGCCTTGTCTTGTTTCTGATTTTAATGGAATTGGTTTGATCTTCTCTTCATTTAATTTGGTGTTGGCTATTGGCTTGCTGTAAATTCCTTTATTATGATTCGACATTTCCTTTGTGTCTTTCATTTCTCCAAGACCCTTATCGTGAAGGAGTGTTGGAATTTTAAAAGGCATTTTCATCATTTGATGAGATGATCATGTAGTTTTCTTTTTTTGTCTTTCAATTTGTTTATACATTGGATTACATTGATGGATTTTCATATGTTGAACAGTTCCTACATGATGGTTGATTCCTACTTGATTATTGTGGGTGATCTTTTGATGTGTTCATGGATTTGGTTTGTGAATATCTTATTGAGTATTTTTGTACTATTGTTCATGAGGGAAATTGGTACATAAATCTCTTTCTGTTTTGAATCTTAGTGTGGTTTACATATCATGGTGCCTATAGCTTCAAAAAGTGAATTTGGCAGTGTTTTGTCTGTTTCTTTTTTGTGAAATAATTTGAAGAGTTATTGCCTTAGTTCTTTGAAAGTCTTGTAGGATTCTGTGTTAAAATCATCTGGCTTTGGCCTTTCTTTGGTTGGGAGACTTTTAATAACTGATTCTATTTCATTAGGGGTTGTAGGTTTATTTAAATTGTTTGTTGGATCTTACTTTAACTTTGGTAATTGGCATCTTCCAAGAAAGTCTTACATTTCTTTTAGATTTTCCAACTTTCTGGAGTATAGAATTCTGAAGTATGACCTAATGATTCTTTGGATTACATTGCTGTCTTTTTTTTATGTCTCCATTTTCATTTCTGATTTTGTTAACTTGGGTATTTTTTTTCTCCATCTTTTAGTTAGTTTAGTTAAGGGTTTGTCTATCTTGTTGATATTTTCAAAGAACCAACTCTTGGTTTCACTGAATCGTTGTACTGTTCTCTTTGTTTCTACTTTATTGATTTCAGCCTTCTGATTACTTCCTTCCATCTACTCTTCTTATGTGAGCTTGCTTCTTTTTAGTTTAGAACTTTCAGCAGTACTGTTAAGTTGCTAGTATGAAGAGCTCTCCACTTTATTTACAAAGGCAAATAGTGCTATGAACTTTCCTCTTAGCACCACTTTAATTGTGTCCCATGAGACTGGGTATGTTGTGGATTCATTTTCATTGAATTCTGGGAAGTCTTTTGTTTCCTTATTTATTTCTACCTTGACCCAATAGTGATTCAGTATATAGTTGTTCAGTTTCCATGAGTTTGTGGGCTTTCTGTTGTCTCTGTTGTTGTACTCTAGCTTTTTAAAAATTTTATTTATTTTATTTTTAATTTTTTATTGGTTATTTTATTAATTTACATTTCAAATGTTATCCCCCTTCCCAGTTTCCCCTCTGCATCGCCCCTATCCTACTATCCTATTCCCCCTCCCCCTGCTTCTGTGAGAGTGTTCCTCCACCCACCCACCCACTCCCACCTCACTGCCCTAGCATTCCCCTATGTTGGGGCTTCAAGCCTTCATAGGACCAAGGGCCTTCTTTCCCATTGATGCCAGATAAGGCCATCCTCTGCTACATATGCTGCTGGAGCCATGGGTCCCTCCATGTGTATTCTTGGGTTAGTGGTTTACTCTCTAGGAGCTGAGGGGTTTCTGGTTGATTGATAATATTATTTCTATGAGGCTGCAAACCCTTTAGCTCCATCAGTCTTTCTTCTCCTAACTCCTCCATTGGTGTCCCTTTGCTCAGTCAGATGTTTGACTTTGAGCATCCACATCTGTATTGGTCAGGCTCTGGCAGAGCCTCTCAGGAGACAGCTATATCAGGCTCCTGTCAGCAAGTGCTTCTTGGCATCAGCCAATAGTGTCTGGGTTTGGTGACTGCATATGAGATTGATCCCTAGGTGGGGCAGTCTCTGGATGGCCTTTCCTTCAGTCTCTGTTCCACTCTTTGTCCATGTATCTCCTTTAGATAGGATAAATTCTGGGTTAAAATTTTTTGAGATAGGTTGATGGCTACCTTCCTCAACTGGGGTCTGTGCCTAACCTCTGAATATTGTCTCTACAGGTCCTCTCTCCCCTTTGTTGGGTATTTCAGCTAATGTTGGGTCTTGGCACCTGTTGGGTCTTGGGACCCTCTTCAGTCCCTGGCATCTGGGACTTTTTTTCTTTTATTTTCCTTTTCTTTTCTTTTTTTTTACTACCTGTAGTTCTTAGCTATAATTATTAAACTTGGCATTTTGGTGATGTTCCATGGATCTCAAATGCTTTATGCTTTCTGATTGTCTTATATTTGTTATTAGCTCAGTGTTATAATTTACCTGTATTGATTCAATGTTATATTTTATATAACTTCTTCTTATGCCTTGATGTTCTGTCTTCTACTTGTTGCATTCCCTTAAGGAGCATTTCAATTCAGGTTTTGTTTGACTTACTAAAATTTTCATTTGTAACATTTCAAATTGATTTTTTCACTGTTTTTCTTATTTAATTCCTTCTTCATGACTTTATTGATTTATTTTATTCAACTAATTATATTGTACTTAAATTCATTCAGGAATTTGTTTATATGTTCTTATTATAACTATTTTTTAAAATATAAATGGTTTCTTTGATCTGATGCACTGTCTTATCTATTTTTGTGGAATTGATAGTCTATGGAGGTATCATGTTATGTTGACTTTCATGTTTCCTCATTAGGATGTGTACATCTGGGACTAGATTATTGGCTGGATTCTTCTGTTTTAAATATCTTAGCGACCCATATTCTTTTATTTTATTAATTATCTTTAATCCTTTTTTTTTTTTTTT
>JADRCC010171198.1:0-10369 GCA_019843855.1 Hylomyscus alleni | reverse complement strand
CATCAGTTGAGAATTCTTTGTTTAGCTCTGTACCCCATTTTTAAATAGGGTTATTTGGTTCTCTGGAGTCTAACTTCTTGAGTTCTTTGTATACATTGGATATTAGCCCTCTATCAGATATAGGATTGGTAAAGATCTTTTCCCAACTTGTTGGTTGCCATTTTGTCCTATTGACAGTGTCTTTTGCTTTACAGAAGCTTTGCAACTTTATGAGTTCTCATTTGTCAATTCTTGATCTTAGAGCATAAGCTATTGGCGTCCTCTTCAGGAAATTTTCCCCTGTGCCTATTTGCTCGAGGTTCTTCCCCACTTTCTTTTCTATTAGTTTCAATGTATCTGATTTGATGTGGAGGTCTCTGATCCACTTGGACTTGAGCTTTGTACAAGGAGATAGGAATGGATCAATTTGCATTTTTCTACATGCTGACCTCCAGTTGAGCCAGCACCATTTGTTAAAAATGCTGTCTTTTTTCCATTGGATAGTTTTAGCTCCTTTGTCACAGATCAGGTGACCATAGGTGCATGGTCTGGTTCATTTCTGGGTCTTCAATTCTGTTCCATTGATCTACCTGCCTGTCACTGTACCAACATCATCCATTTTTTACCACAAAAAGGAGGAATTTTTCATGGGGTTCAACCCTAAGGTAAAGAATTATAGTCACAATGACTTCTGTGAGAAGGAGATTAGCTTCCTCCAGGGATGAGCTATTGGTTTGTTCAATGCCCAGTGGTCAGACTGAAGCCACATATGCACAAGCAGTAAAAATGGACTTAGCAGAGTATATTTATTTATACTTATACATACAAAAATCACATATAAATGTATTTCTCTCTCTCTGTCTCTCTGTCTCTGTCTCTGTCTCCCTCTCTCTCTCTCTCTCTCTCTCTCTCTCTCTCTCTCTCTCTCTGTGTGTGTGTGTGTGTGTGTGTGTATGTGTAACAACAATCAGACAAGAGACTTTCAAATTGAGACTGGGAGGTGTAAGAAGGGTTCAAGTAAGGGTAACCAGGAAGGGATGCATGGGGGAAAGATGTGGGGAAAGGATGTAATTCTGTTTTAATTAAAAGTATATTTATTGTTTTAAAGAATGATATAAAACTTGATGTAGATTTTTTTGTATATGTAATATAAATATACTACAATATCACCACAAATTTTACTTTTATAAATAAAATTGTGTTTAGGGAGATAATGAGGTAAGGTAATAATGTTATTATATCACAAATGAAAAGTAGAACAAAGATAATAGCAAGAGTAAAATGAATATAAAAACTGCCAGGTCTGGGCTGGCCTTGGTAGTAGTAGAATGATATGGTTTCTGCCCCCGGGACAGGGCCAGTGGCTGCTGTGGGTATAAAACTTGTTTATATAAAAATTTACATATTTTTACAATCTTCTTTTATATTTATACTTATACATACAAAAGTCACATATCTTCCCTATTAATCTTAATGACTCAATAATTATCAGAGACAACACAAATCTGCGAATCAAAGGAATGGCTAATATCTTAGAAAACTGATAAATGCTGGACCATCTGGACAGCCTTTAAGGCTGTGGGAAAGAAGTCTGAAAACATGGTTTCAAAAATATATAGTTTCTCAACTATACAAAATAAAAGGATGCAATATGAATTACATAGGGGCTTTATGAATTTCAACAAACAAAAATAGCTATGCTGTGAGTCAACTTATCAGAAAGTTACTAAGGAAGAATAAATAATAAAGAAATTTAAGGAGTAATGATCACAAGAGATCCCATCCATCTGAGGTATTTTTATGCTTACAAAGGCAGATTCCTAAATTCAAGTTCAGCCTAGGACAGAGGGAAATTAGGCTCATTCCCAGCCATGGTAGAAAGGGTAATTTTAGGGCAAGGTCACATCCAACTAGTTTATCATCTGTCCTTAAAGACCTACCTCTGAACACTCTTGCAATATTTAAAAATAAAAATTGTGCTTGCTATCTCCTAAGAATCAAGGGGCTGGGGAAAGGGGACAATGATTCAAGAGTTGGTCAAATGGAAACCTGCATTAATGACTGTATTGACATAAATAAAAGAAAAGATCAAAAGATCCAGAGAATTTTTTGAAACAGTGATGGAGAACTGCTTGGAGAAGTGTCTTGAAAAGAACTTGAAGTAGAGCAGTCTGGGATCTCCAGAGAAAGCAAAACAGAGAGAAAGCTGTCTCAAGCCAAACACAGGCCACTAGCTTGGATCCATGATTGGAGTTTGAGTCGTTTGTTTTACTGCTCTCAAACATCCCTTCTCTCAGAACCCTTCTCCAAGCCCAGGCTGCAAAAAACTACTACTTAAAACAATTGTTTACTAAAATTTTATTTCTCTTATTATATTTCTCCACTATAGAAGTAATATTCCTTAATGCATATTATCTTTCACAATTGTCAGTTTAAATTGTTTAAATCCCTTTTTCTCCAGGGATGCTTTTCACATTGAATATCTGAACCCTGATATTTCTAGTGGCCATAAACCAAAATGTATAGACTTAAGGATCTGCTTGGATTTGGGGTTACATGATTATTGTTTTATATTAGGTTAAACTACTGTTATTCATTTTATAGAATTATTTGCAGTTAAAAGATTTGGATAAAAAATAGGCTATTAATGAGTTCCTTGTCTTTATAGTTTCTCTTTTTAGAAAAAGAAAGAAAGAAAACCCTTGTGAACAGTTAAGTTTTAGGGAATAGTTGAAGAGTGGTTACCACCTTCACAAAAGTATAAACATTTGGTGTTTAAATGATTTAAAATCATTTTGTTGATTTTAATGTGACAATCTATAGTCGAGAGACATTACAGTGTATTATTTCAGGATTTTATCACACACACACGTACGCACACACACACTTCAACATATTCTCAAATTAATTTAGTATGATTTTCAGTTCTAGTTAGAGCCTTTGTCCCAAGGGCTTGTTAATCTTGTATCCCATTCCTGTCCTGTTACAATTTAAAGATTGTCACAAGAAGGATAAATTTCATGCCATTTTCTGTTCTCATTACAATCTTCAGATTGTTATGAGAACGGATTAATTTTGCTCAATTTTCTGCCCTCGTTACAGGCTGTTATGAGAATGGATTAATTTTATGACATTTTCTTCTTTCATTATAATCTTTGTTATGGGAATGAGAATATGTAATGAGAGTGGGAGTATATCAGGCATTAAAAGGTCCGCGTGAGCTCATGACAAAGATTGTAACAAGAAGAGAAAACGGCACCCAATCCATTCTGGTGACAATTTTAAGATTGCCAAGCGAACCCAGAGTGACACTGCATTTATCCGCTCTGAAGACAAAGATTGTTGAGAAAATGGGAAAGAGAGCAAAATTAATCAGTTCTCCTGACAATCTTGAGATTGTACTTAAGCTTGCAGGACTTTTTTGGTGATGCAGTGCTTACATGAAAACATGTGCACGGCCATTAAATGATACTTACTGCGGAAAACGCTTCCATATTTTTCTCTCTAGCTGTCTCTTCATTCTCTACTAGAATTGCTCACAGTATGGACTATATTCTGCAAACACTATTACTGAAATGGCAATCTTAATCTTCACTGCATTGTTGCATATATACAAAACACACAGAGATACAGACACACACACACACACACATATTAAAAGTTAGGGTAAATCTCTAATAACCATTAGTAATCACTTTAAATTATTTTTGAAAAGGAATTACTATATTACTCAATGTTTTTGGTTTTGACCCTACCCTTTATGGCTGAGCCACCTCTACAGCCCCTATT
The DNA here is from genome assembly GCA_019843855.1 of Hylomyscus alleni. Taxonomy (NCBI): domain Eukaryota; kingdom Metazoa; phylum Chordata; class Mammalia; order Rodentia; family Muridae; genus Hylomyscus; species Hylomyscus alleni. The sequence continues at coordinate 6,601 of JADRCC010171198.1, read as the reverse complement.
ATTCCACATTTTATTACCAAATCCTTGACTCTCTTCCAATATAACTTTTGTAAAGCTAAAGGAGTTGTGTGTCTGAATGCATCCTCAGTCTCACTTTAGAAGGAACAACGCAATATCACGAAGGGCTCCATGTTGATTTATGTTTATTCCATTAGGAGGATGCCAGTTTGATAGTTATTTTATCAATTTTGAGATAGGTTTAAAAAATATTCCCACTGACAATACTTATCCATTTAAAAAAAACAGCAAAAATCTCTTTCATGCATTTAAAAATATGTTTATGTCTAAGACTATTTACTTATCTACTTGTACATCTATCATCCGTGAATCTAAAATCTTATAGTCAAGCCATGTTTGGAGACAAAATTTCATACAAATTACAGCTCACCTGCTGGCCCCCTGGTTTTTGCTTTCTTCTGAGTCATTCACTCTAGAAACATAAATCACATGCGTTACCATATCTAATTATAGATTCACAACCACTTTCTGAAAAAAAGTGTGCTTATACATTCTATTTGTAGTTGTGAGAATTATGATTTAAAAATTTCATATATCAGCCCTAAGCCAAAAGACATGAGGGAGACAACTATTGATGGTACATCAATGTACATGAATGAACACTGCACACTTCCTACATACGTGATGCAATGTCCAAGTAAAGCCCATGATTTGTAGAGTTCATTTGCAACAATAAAAATGAATATAGACTGATCAGTACACATTTTTATTTTCAAATAATTATACTTGGTGAGAAATATAGTATATATGTTTTCATAATATATAGTTTGATGTTTTATATAGATATGTACTATAATCTAATACATCTTTCTTTAACTTATTCATATTACATGCATTACTTCCTGTGTGATTAGAGATTTATGGTGTACTCTCAGATATCTTCAAGTATATAAAATATCAGCACAAATCTTATTATGATATATATTTGATCTTTACCCTCTTCCTCCCTTCCTCTTTATTCGTTTTTTACAGTCCACTCATTACCCCACTCCTGCTCCTCCCTTGGACTGTTCCTTATCCTATACCTCCTCTCCCGCCACCATCTCCAAGAGGATGTCCCCACCCCCCACCTCGCACTCCTCCTACTACTCTACCACACCTCCCCATCCCTGGGGCCTCAAGTCTCTTGAGGGTTAGATGCACCTTTTCTGACTGAACCCATACCTGGCAGTCCTCTGCTGTATATGTGTTGGGGGTCTCATATCAGCTGGTGTATGCTGCCTGCTTGGCGGCTTCATGTCTGAGAGATCTCGGAGGTCCAGGTTAGTTGAAACAACTGGTGTTATGTGATCTTTAAAACTTATTCTCACTCATTCTAACACCATGATTTCATCTCACCACTTGCATTTTCCCTCCAGGCCCTGAAAACCACCTGCAATATTGTTTCTTCCTATTAGTTTATTTTTTGACCTCACAGATTAGTAAAGCCACGGAGGATTTCTCTGTCCCTACCCATTTTATTTAAAGAATTATCCTCTGGTTCACTAATAATAGTGTTACAAATTAAAAGATGTCTGTTTAGATTGAGAATGAGTAGAAGCTCATATTTCCATATTTTCTTTAGATGCAATTTTATCCATTCATCTATCAATGAATACTTAGGTTAATTTAGTATTTCGACTCTTGCCTATAATGCCAAAATAAACATTGAAGTACAAATCCTTAAATATGTGTGCTCATTTGGATATTTACACAGAAATTGAAATTATGGAAAACATAATTATGTCACTTTAACTTGGGGCATCAAAATACTGTTTCCAACAATTTCTATGCTAATATATACAACCAACAATTGTACATTAGGATTTTCTTTTCTTTGTATTTCCACCAATACTTGGAATTTTGTTTAAAACATATCATCTTAACAGCATTACAGATATATATATCATCATGCTTTGATGTACATTTCCACAATGACTGATAAAATTGAGCATCTATTTATATGTCTGTTGATCCCTTGGAAGTCCAAGAAATGTCTAATCAATTCCTTAGCACAATGTTTAATCCATTTGTTTACCTGATATAGCATTGAGTTTCTATTTCTTATAACATCAATACATTAAAACTATTATTGTGTTTAAAAGTGAATATTTAAATACATGACATCTGATTTATGACATTCTGTGAAGAAATATAAAAACTGGCAGAATACAGAGACAACATAAAGTCAGGGAAAATGTTCTCAATATCTTGATTGGGTGAAAATTAATATCCAAATATGTAAACATTATGTTATAACAAAAATAAAAAACAACTTTTAAAATTCATATTCCAAAATATTCTTAGGCATATATAAGGAAATAATATACAAAAGATAATTTATCACCTAAAATTTAAAAACAGTTTGTATTTTTTAACTTTTCAAGAAAAGCTATGTGCTTTGTAGTAAATCAAATTACCCAATATAAAGTGTATACTTCCATCAAATATGATTCGATCCCAAATTTCACTCTTTTGCATATCTTCTAGATGTTTTTCATCATATAAATTTCATTATATGACTATGTTTTACTAACATCAACATGATGGGCTACTTTTGTTGGAATAAAAAAATCATACATTGAACATTATAATTGAAATCACTTAACTTCATCTTCAGATGTACAGAATGACATCACAATATGGAAACTGAGAAGGTTGGGGTTCTAGGAAAGAAGAATCGTCATGAGCAAGCAAAGACTGGTCTGTTAACTTTTTTTTTTTCATATCATGACATCTTAGGCATTTGTTTTACTGACCTCAGTCTCTCTCTCTCTCTCTCTCTCTCTGTCTCTCTCTCTCTCTCTCTCTCTCTCTCTCTCTCTCTCTCTCAGCATTTGACTTGGCATTGTATGAACCACTATAACATAAATATGCACACAAAAACAGTCTAAAAGCAGGATTTGATATTAACAGCAGCTACAACAAGTATCCCTACATGCCTGGGGCTGGAAGTCTAAAACTTTCTCTTTTCTCTTGTTTGATGTTGAACTTAAAATGAATAGATCTGTTATGAGGTCAGAATGGGAAGAAAAAGATCAAAATGACCTCTGGGAACAAAGGGTATTTGACATCCTTCGAATTATCAGCTGAAGGCATTGGCTACACATCAGAGTTAGGACGTGACAGGCTAGGAAGACTTCATTCTCTACCAAGTTAAATATCAAGCAGTGCTCGGCTCCTGCCTTCCCTCCACGAGACCTATTTGTCGAAATCAGTAGCCATGATCGATGATGTATTTTCAAAATCTAAACAAGCATCAGTGTCTCCAGTCTGGTCACATCTTCTAAAGCTGCTGCTTCCTGGGGGGATTTAATTGCAGTGGCATTAGACTCCAGACAGCAGACACTTCCCCGGCTACTCGTCGGGGCAGGGACAAAAATCAGTGTGATAGTGTCAAAGCTGTTAGACACAAAACCTGTTAAAGATCCGTGGGAGTAATTGTCCTCCTCCTGATGTCTGCAGTAAAATTTAATGGTTCTTCCATAAGCTGTTTAAAAAATGTCCCAGCATTTGCTAGCTGTGAAAAAGAGTAAAATGTTTTTATCTGTTAAAATCACAGCCTTATTTTTTTCTATGCTTTGAAATGCACTCTGACATAAAATAAGATGGTTTTCTTTTGATAGGGCTTTGTCATCATTTTACAGAAAGGCCTGGAAGCCAGAAGGTTATCCTTGTGTCAAGGGTTTATTGAACTTATAACCAAATTTGCCACAGTGTCATATTATGGCTTACTAATGAAATCAAATAATAAAAATAGATTTCCTTTCTTAAAGTTTTGGAAAAGACAGAATACAGTAGTTTTATTTTTAGTAGTCATTATACACTTCTAAAACCCATGCTTCACTTTAAATCCATCTTGAAGACAATTCTCCCAGTGAGCCACTTCCTTTGGAATCACATAAGATAAAGGAATGGTTGTCACTTGCCTTACTGGTCTCCTGGAGAGGGCTGGGGCCGGTGGAAAAAAAGGAAAAGAAATGCAGGAATCTAATGAGAATTTAATGGTAAGAGCAAAGTAACCTTTGGAATTTGGAAAGAGCAAAATGAAAAATCCATGATAAACAGAATGTGAGACCTCACGAGGTTGAAAGTAATTTTATGTGTTCTCAGTGAGCTTGAAAGTATAACTCTTGATACTTTTTACAGTATTATAGAGTACTTGGTTAGACTAAAAGAAAAATAGATGCGGTATATTTCCTTCTTATTGAAAAAAATCATCTAGTATATTTTCATACAATATTAGAAAATAAATGTCAACTTATTATTTTTCTCTGAACTACTGTTTAATATGATTCATATAATAAATTCGTGTATTACTAAGGTTAAAATTTAATAATAGATAATGATTGTATGAGTGACATACATATATCCTTAGGTACTCTTGATATATTTATGATTAAACTTTGATAGATTTTTCTTCTCATTTGACAACTCTGCAAATTTTACAGATTATTCTGATTATTGTCTTATTGATGAATAAATTCTTGTGATTTTTAAAAAGATCTCTCACAAAGCAAATAAAGATCTGAGACTATGTGGCTTAGAGTATCCATGGGAATTATAAGTTCAATATTCTTTGTCCATCTACACACATTTAGTATTTATTTGTGAGTAATGTTGGCATCTCATACATCATTTTTCTAGTATGTTCTTGCATAATAAATCACCATACATCTTTTATGACTAAGAGAAAAACACCAGTTATCTCTCATGATATACGCTCTCTATGTAGAGCAGACCAATCTGTTTTCTAACCTTACCTGGTGTCTTTGTGGAAAAGGGTAGAGTTAAAATTTCCAAACCCACATTCTACTGACTTTGCTCAAGAAGGGCCGCTACTGACACTTAACTGAGGCTACTCATCTCCCCGCACATGCATGTCTTTTCATCCTTTGCCTAATAGTAAGAGAATTAGAACGAGAATATCCTAAGTACGTAGGCAAAATGGATCACTTAAAACCGAGCCTTGGCTTTGTTTAAAATCAAACTTAAAGCATTCTACTTACTGGTCAGAAGTAAAGAAAGATACATGGTATCTAATTATCCCTCTTCAGGATTGCAAAGTCGGTCATCAATGGGAGGAGAGACCCTTGGCCCTGTGAAGGTTCTGTGCCTCAATGTAGGGGAATGACAGAGCCGATAAGTGGGAGAAGGTGGGGTGGCAGGCATTGGGGAGGGTGAGGCAACAGGGGTTTGTTCTTGTTTTTGTTTGTTCATTTGTTTGTTTTTTGGAGGTGAAACTGGGAAAGGAGAAATCATATGACATGTGAATAAAAAATATCTTTAAAAATTTATCCCTTTTCAACTAGGGCCAGTATAAGTTTGACAATATAAAAGTTCTCCTGATCAGTAAGTAACATTGATGAATTAAATAGCAAAGGTTGCTGTACTGGATCATTTATCTGTAGGCCATCTGGGGCACCAAGCATATAATAGATTAACAGTTGCTGTGTATAGACCCTTCTTCAGTGATGTAGCTGATGTTCACTACTCACTACCCATATTCCTGGGAGCAGCCATCATCCACGATTCTCCTAGCAACCCCGTTAAATTAATTGGTTAACCAATCTAAATGTAGTAGAATCCTTTATTTAGCTTGTTGATCTACCTGATATGAATAGATTTCTTTTTAAATATTGAAATAAGAGAGAGAGAGAGAGAGAGAGAGACAGAAAGACAGAGAGAGAGAGAGAGAGAGAGAGAGAGAGAGAGAGAGAGAGAAACAGCCTTTGGTTATCCTCCATATTCCAAATCAAGGTAATGAAGGCAGGCAGCAGCTTTGGATGAAGACCCTAAAGTAGGTATAGAGTTTCTGTCACTGGTCCTTGACTAGTTTTGCTACAAGAAGGCAAGAGCATTGAATAAAGGCTATCCATATAAAACACCATTAGATTCCGAGAGTTTCTATAAGGACACCGTGGTGATAGTTATTTTCTTTTTTATGCTGTTCAGTGAATACTAGTAGATGTATCTAGTTCATAAAATGCAATCAATACAAAGCTGCCAAAACCATACAAATTTCAAAGGGAAAATAACACTCCAAAGAACTAAAATGAAGCTGTATTAATTGAATCTAAAGAAACAAATCATTTGGATTCACTAAAAATGATTCAACTTAAAAATTTGATAAAATTTAATAAAAATTAAAAGAAACTGACCTAGGCACAAAGTAATACAGAAAGATGACCAAAATTAATTATGAAAATATGTTAATGAGATGTTTATCTAAGAATGAGAATCTTAAAAACAAGCATATGAAAATTATGGTGCTGTATTTTAAAATCAACAAGGCCTCAATAATCTATGGGATCAAGGAGAGGAAAGAAAGAAGGATTTAAGAATGTTTATTATACAAAGGAACAAAAGGCCAAAAGGAAGGCAACAGTGTTGGGGAGGAAGGGAGAAATTAATGAGGCAAAATCAAGCAAGCTAACTCATGTATTATGAAATTTCCAGAGGAGGAAGTAAAATATTAAAGGATAGAAAGTTTGCTTTTAAAAATTAAAGCAAAAAATCCCAAAGTATGACAAAATTCTTGAGGCAAATACAAACAAAAATTATAAGACCTATAAGATACAACTAAAGTGTTTCTTTTTTTTTT
>JADRCC010171173.1:0-16574 GCA_019843855.1 Hylomyscus alleni | reverse complement strand
GTCATCAATGGGAGGAGAGGCCCTTGGCCCTGTGAAGGTTCTATGCCCCAGTGTAGGGGAATGCCAGGGACAGTAAGCAGGACGGGGTGGGATATTGAGCAGGGGGAGGGGGGAGGGGAGGGAACAGCGGGTTTTTCTTGTTGTTTTTTGGTTGTTTTTATTTTTGGAGGGGAAACTGGGAAAGGAGAAATCATATGACATGTAAATAAAGAAAATATCTAATAAAAATAATAATAAAGTAGGAAGAAGAAAAAATGCATGAAGAAGGGAGTTCTGATGTGACATAAATGTACTTTATTCATATATGCAGCTACAGAGGGAAAAAATTAAATAATAAAGCATTGAAGTAAGAAAAAGAAAGAAAGTCAAAGTTCATTTTAGGATCAATTTGTGTCTTTTATAATGACTAATTTGTAAGCAACCAATTTAAATTGACTCTATTACAATTGATGCCTAATGTTACCTGTGACTAGCAGTGCATATACTGTATATCTAAGCTTTACATTACATAAAATATACAAAGTTAAAGGCACATAAGGTTCATAGATGCGAAATAACCAACGAGGGTTAGTGCTGAGCACATTGCCTTTCAAACAAAACAGCCAAGTAAGGGGAGAGAGACGGTAACGGACTGCAGCCAGCAAGAGACATTCTGAGCAACGGCCCGTGCAGGCCAGAACATGCACACACAGCTTTTCCCTGGCCACAGCCAGACATTACCCTGGATAAGAATGAGAGACAACACATACAGATTATGGATTATGGAGGAGTAACAAGGATATTCTTTCCAACCCTTTCTTTTATCCTGAAAGACTCTCCTGCCTGGATAACATAACCCTAAAATGTGTCCTCTACACATCCTGCATTTTTGAACTTAGAAAAACACCTTTTCTTTCTCTGCAATATCTAATAACTAATAAAGCTTATATTGTCTTGGTCACTGGCACATACAGCAACAAGCATGATATATATATTTAATAAACATGAATAAATTACTTGATTGGTAGGTGAATGGGCTGTTCCAAATACCAAAAAATTTCTTCCTATCCACATAGCTTCACTTGTGCTCTTTCAAAGAAACAATCTATACAAACACCAGAATCTTTTCTTGCTGAATTAGACTTTGCTAAGGTTCTTGTCTTCAGTCCCTTTAGTTGCTGACTCTTGAAACCAACTGTCATATCTTTAAAATAGATAATGATGGGCCTTCACAGATCCTCCCACGTTGGTTTCCTTATGTGTATGGTATAATGCTCACCTCTTAAAAAGGCATTAAAGTAGCCATCTGGACAATCATGCTAATTAAAGCATGGAAAAATTATATATATACTCTGATAATTGGTATTTTGCTATTGTATGTGAAATATACTTGTATATAACCCATTTGTAATAACTAGTACTGATTTCCAAACTTTTAAGAGATTTTGATTGGTTGTCAGTACTATATACTTACTCTAGTAAACCAAAGATTCTATATGTTGGTTTAGAAATAGCTTCCATGTACTATTTCTGTATAATTATGCTAATTATTGCTGTTTTAAATGTATGATACTCAAACTATATAAACTCTATGAAGATTAACATGTACAGGATATTTGTAAATCTATTTACAATTAATTTTCAAAATAGTTTTACTCTTGATGGTTGTGTTTTCATAAAGTCTTATAGTTAATTGGGGATGTTTACTATCATTGTTTTTCTGGAAAGCCATATAAAACTATCAATATTCTACAGAAGTACAGCTTTGACAGATGACCCTGAACAGTTTTGAAATGCTAGGACATTATTTGCAAGATACTTTCAGGTATGCCAGAAAGTAGAGCTGCCTCCTCTACTTCAGGTACTTAAAACTGAGCCAAAAGGATTATTGGCATTAATTCTTTGAAATCTGTCACTTACAACTGATGTGGGTGGCATCTATTCAGACAAACCAGAACAATTTTTTCTCTGACTTCATGGGGCAATGAAAAACAAACCACCAGAAAGATAATCAGTAAAGTCTTCTGAGAATATTATTCAAAGACAAAAGGGAAGCTGTAAATACTGAAATAAAGTTACACTGGTTGCTGCAGCACTTTCCCATTATCCCACCATTTGGGAAACTGAAACTTGAGGACCTTAAGTTTTCGGCCAGTCTAAGCTTCATGATGACACCCCATCTTAAATGAACAAAATGAGGTTGTTCTGTTAACCTTCTAAGAGTAAGTAAAAGCCAAAAGGTTGTTTGAAAATAGTTTTCATGTACTGCTACTCTCCTCCTGACAACAAGTGTGTTTTAAAGCTGGTCCTTACTTGCATTCTTTTATTACAAAGAGACAAATTCCAAGATGTTAAAACAGAGAGTGAGGAATTGCAACAGGCATGACAGAAAATGAAGATACTCTAGAGCCACTTACATTTCTGAATCTGACTTTCAGAAAACTGAAGCAATGGACCCCCGCCCCCAAGGGAATTTCCCCAAGAATCTCATGCTAGAAGGAATAAGCCCCAGTTAGAGGGAGAACTTGTGTCTTGGAAAATAATTCCAAACTTTGTTGGACTACTTTAAATGATAAGATTGAAGCCCAGGCAAGGATAGGTCAATAGTGGGCAGGACCACACCTTCTCTGGAATTGTTTAGATATGCAAATCTTTGGTGTTCTATTTAAACTTTAATCTCACTTCAGGCCCCTAACACAGACTTTGGGGTTTCTGAGGATGAACATGTAGGGTTTCCCTGGATTTATTTGTCCTTCTTGATGTGACCACACTAAATAAATCCTTTTTTCTGATTTCCACTATTATTGAGAAAAAGAGAGAGCACAAGCAAGCTTAGATTCTTGCCTCTCTTTGCTTTGTTACCTACATTTAAATTCCATTTAGAATGTGCACAGAAGCTGGTATTTTCTTGAGATCTAAATATTAAAGGGCATTAATATAGCAAGTAGTGATGTGTGGCACATCTTAGGATGAACATGCTTACAATATAGTAGCTGTGGTCTAATAAAATATATTGTGAGGGAAAAGTGGTAGATAATTAACATTTTTGAATGCAGACTATGCATAATAAATTATGTTAATAATGTAGACAGTATATATACTATTCTGAGAGGGTCAGATAAGTAAATAAATATAAGCACTCTGTACGATCCTCTAAGTACTGAAAAATCATTGCTGAAAAGGCTGTCTTTTTCATTAATTTATTTATTTACTCACTTTACATCTCAATCACAACCCCCCTCCCTTATCTCCTCCCAGTCCTACTATCACAATTCCCCACTCTTCCTTTACCCCTTCCTCTTCTTCTTAAAGAGGGGGAAGCCCCCCCATAGGTACCAACCCAGAAAAGGTTGTCTTTTATTCACTAAACTCATCACTCAGCTAGCCCGTAAAACCAACAAGTTGTATACATTCATTTCACATTTATGGAAGAAAAAAGCAAACAACATCAAAACACTTTTCAAGATAGCAATTTCTAAGGTTCTTTCTGAGCTCAATTATCCATTCGAGTCTACTTCATTTAAATAAATATTCTAACAGCCACAACATAGTTCAATTAGCAAAACTGAAAAACAGAAGAGAGTGAGTGATGAAGAATGGATTTAACTCCCTAGTCTAAGACAGATGGGAATTACATGGTACATGTGAGATTTAATTTGCATAAAAATTAAAGCTCTAGCACTTAAGGCCAATCATAAGATAACCAGAACAAACAGCCCAGCTTAATGTGGCTGTATAATTCAATAATAGGACCAGAATGGTAACATATTTTAAACACCGAATATTTTAATTAAAATATTACATAAAAGTGCTAAATTATTTTGGAATTTCTAAACATTTTTATGACTGCAAATGGTGGTACAGTAATTACTGAGTGGCACTTGAAAATTTATCTTAGGTAAATAAAAATCCAAGAAATACAAAAAAATAACATACATATTTGATATACTTGAAATCCTACAGAAATGGAACAAAATCGGCATAACTCAACTTTATTCAGTTTATTGTTATCAAGGTCAGACAAATACTATATATACTATCAAAAACAGCAATTTTATTTTTAAGTCCTGAAGGCCATATTTTGCACATATATATAAACATATGTGTATTATATGCAGGAAAAAAGTAAGCTCTGCACAGCTCATAGAGATTTAGCAAATGAACACTGACAGCATTCTATTTGTCTGAATAGACAGAAACACTCAGAGAGACGACCTTCAAGTTGTTTTCAGTTTAGGGTTCATGTTACGAAATTTCACAGCAATTAAATAAACGGTATAAGATTGCTAAATTAGTCTTTCTAAATTACTGCTTCTTTCTCCTATCTCAACAATTATCTTTATTCATCTCTGCCCTCTGACCCTAGCTATAGGAATTTTTCCAGGCCTCAAAGATGTAAAGCATACTCTTCTCTCAGTGCATAGACTCCCTTCATCTTCCCTACTAGAATGACCTTCCAAATCCTATGGCTACTCAACAGAAAATAGACTGTATGCACTTAAAGAGAATAATATAACATATTTGTAAGTACCAGATTTTTGCTTCACACAACTAAGAAATGTTTTTCAGTGAGTCATTGGAATCTGAGCTAGTCTATCAGAGCAGGATAGTTTAGTAAGTATATTGATGGTGCTTTGGAGTACCTGCTAGTACCAACAGACAATGACTAGTTACTAAAGAGAGAATTCACCTTTGCATAACATGAAAAACATGAAAAAGTTCTTGGTAAAACTAATTATACTGTATCAAATACATACTTTTCTATTCAGGTCAATATACTTTTAAATACAATCACCAATAATATTTTCATTAGTGAGTTTCCGAGGCAAAGTATACTTATAGTGTAACTGCTTAAATGTTGATTAAATAGATCACATTTTGTGTAGGCCAAAAGAACAGTAGTGAAAAGAGACTGTTGTAACCACTCTAGAAGAAATGAAGATATTCTAAAGGGATGCCACTCAATTTCAATATAAAACTATTGAAACAACAGACTCAAAAATATGGTAATCTCCCCCAGAGAAATGCTTGGAGAAGAAAGAGGCCTCAGTCAGGTGGGAAACTTGTCTCCTACAAAAAGATTTCACACAGTTCTAACAACTTGCTAAGATCACCTTATATAAGACTGAAGCCCAGACAATAATGAATGAGTCAGTGTTGAGCAGGACCACACCTTGACTGAGCCTGCTTAAGTGTACATATCCCTGGCCTTATGTTTAAATTTCACATCACTTCAGGATCCTGAAATAGGACTTGGGGGGATAACTGGGTGGATTTGTCCTTCTTCCTAATGTGGAGTGTGGATACACTGAATGAATCTCCTTTATCTGCTTTCCATTTTTAATTTGCCTAATTTTTTATGTTTCCATTTACTCTTTAGGAAATATATTACCATAAAGCTACATATAAACTCTAAATGACTAGATTTGAGAGAGAACAGTGAGGAGTTGTATTTTACTGACCTAGCTCAAAGAAAAGGCAGACTACCCTCCTCTTCTTAATTGTTATTGTTCTTTTTTATAATCAATTACTTCCTCCACTCTTTATTTTCCCACTATCATTTGTTCCAACCTGTATTTTTCCAATTCTTTCTTTAAACTTCTATTTACTAGTTCTTTTTTCCTAGTATCTGTCTTTTCAGTAGAGAAAGGAGAACTGTGACTACATTTATCAGTAGTATTCATTCTGGGTGTGTATGCTCCAGACAGTAACAAACATAGAGGCATACAGGACTGATCAAACAGCAGGGAAGAGGTGGAACAGAAGTTAACTTGAAAGATCAAGAGCTGCTCCAGAATAAACTAATGATTATTAGATACAATATAAAATGGTAAGTGATTAGTCTTACAAGCAAGGCACGTGTAACAGACATATCAGCGCTTTAAGTATGATAATTTATATCTCAAAATATACGATCTCCACAATCTATCTTCTGATCTAGCCACTCCTATAGCTAAAATCCTTTCTAAAACTCATTATCAAGCAACCCCAAGCAGTATTATTTGTGACCTGCAGTAAAATGAAATGAGGCAAATACAGTATTGTTCCCACAAAACTTTTTTTTAAATTAACATTTCTGTGAGAAAGTTCTTCAGTAGACTGAGTTAATGATCATATCATTTTCTATGATCTATGTATGCTCATTTAGGTCATAAAGAAGAGGCTCAACCTATCCTTCCTATCCATGAAAGTGCATCTTACTTCCTTTTTCTGACTTCTGGACTACATCCCTATGTATGCTAGACTATTTTCCAGGGATAATAAAGTCTGTGATAATCATAAGTGCCACTAAACTCATCTTCGACTTTAACAGATACACCACTATTTTCTCTAGCTGAAACCGACAAGAAAAAAAAGATAGTAATGCTTCATCTTGGAGATGCAGCCTAGGAGCTATTTCTTGGCAGCAACATAAAAGTCTCAGACAAGAGTGCCCTGTTTTAGAGTAATCATCAGTGAGCCACTAACAGAGGACCTGTATATATCAAGGCACTTATTTTCTTCTGGAAATAGTGGGTAAGTGAATCATCTCTAAAAGAATAAAATGTCATTAAATCTACTAAAGAGAGAAAGGAAGCCTTTCAGCCATGGTATCATTTATTATACTAGAAAATGAAAATCACATAATTTACTGAAAAAGGAAATCTCTCTCTCTCTCACACACACACACACACACACACTTGTATTTTCCTGCTAAACTCAAACTCTTGGAAAAAACTGTGATAACTAAACAACAAAAAACAACCCAAGTACAATAAACAGCAAAAATGTACTTGTAAATAAAGAAAACATCTAATAAAAAAATCAAAAAAAGAAAAAATGTCCTTGTACAATCTGGTCCTTGTTCATCAGCATTTCAAACAGTCAACTTCAAAGCACTGAAATTAAAAATAAAAGCCTGTAGAGAAACTATGGGAATATGTTCTGGCCTGAGGGGGAATGCTGTGTTGGTTTTTATACTGCATGTGTTTTCCCAACAAGACCTGAGCAGCTGGATTTAGAGTGTTTGTTGTGACTTTTGATGTGTATATTTTACTTACTGGGCCAATGTAAACATAAGCTGTGGACTGACTACTTCTGGGAGTCCAGAATATACAAATAACCCAACTTAACCCATTTAAAATATGACCTATGGAACTGAGCAGAGAGCTTTCAAAAAATAGCCAGAAAGCATCTTTAATTGTTAAGTACCCCTAGACATCAGGAAAATGCAGACAGTGATTTTGCTTCACTCCAGTCAGAGTGGCTGTCATTCAGGGGTGACAGTAAATACTGCTGTGGATGGGAGGGGAAAGGACCCTTACACAGTGCTGGTGTTGAGTATAAACTACTTCAGTCTCTTTGAAAATTGGTCTGATGTTCCTTAAAAAAACTACAAATAGATCTACCACATGAGAAAAGCAAGTATCTATGAAGTGTTCAGCCCCCAAAGGTATAGTTACATCACACTCACTGTACCTATGGCTCAAAAACTCCATGAAGGACTGCAAGGTGGGACTGAAAAAAACAGATAGACATCAGGCACCTTCAGGTACATGCCATGATCAGATGGAGTCTCTGGCAGAAACAGTTTTCCAAAACAGGACAACTAAGACAGTAAGAGAGACTTGTTGCTTCTGTGCTAACAAGTCAAGCATTATCATTTAAGGAAATTATCTGTTGCAGGCTCTCTTTTTTCTGATTAAAGACAGACTACCCTCCTCTTCTTAATTGTCATAGTACTCATGAATTCTTTGCCTACTTAAGATCAAGCCAGTCAAAATTCCAGCAAGAATCAGAGAGGGCCTCTTCGGCCCTAAGGAGGAGCCATGGAGAGTTTATGGCTGCAGGGAAGGGGAGAGTCAGTTTTCCTCAGTGGTCTAGCCCCAATTACAGAGACTATACTCCAATGGATGACTCCACACCTATACACACACGTAACTGAGCAGCCCTTATTTCAGTGGGTTAAAGAGAAAAGGAGGAAGGCAAGAGAACACAGAAGAGGAGGAGGTGATGGTAGAGATCGAGCAGGGGTAGAAGAACAGTTTTTTTTTTCTCTATATAGAAGAGCTCCCTCTGTATACTAGGCAGGCCTTGAACTCAGCAATCTACCTACCTCTGCTTCCTGAGTGCTGGGATAAAAGACATGAGACATCATGTGTGGCTAGGGTAGCTTTTGTTAATCCATGACAACTATTTTATACTTGAAAGGGAATTCTCTACAAAAACATCTACATTCAAATTTCTAGCTTCCTGCTTGAAGGATAATGTGAGAAAGACAACATATGAAAGCTGACAAGGGATTTTCACAAAGAGATTTTTTCTTAGCAAAAAGAAAATAGCAAAAGATCCATGTCTTAGCCAAATGTCACTACTAGAGAAGCCATCCATTTCCTTCTACTGCACGGTAGCCAAATAACACCGTGTGCTCCAACATCACCTAACTGCTGCATACCAAAAGCCCCAGAGCAGGCTTACCACAGAGAACCACAGTCCATCAATCGACCGCTACAGAATACCAAACCACCACAGACCACCAGTGCTGAGAGGATAACCAAGAAACAGACACCTTTTGGCTAGTGGTCAACGCCTCAACTCACAATGACTCTGGACCTCTGGTGACTTAGACCAATATTGGACAGTGCTTGGTTGGTGCTGACCTTTCTCTGTGGCTCTCTCACTTGATTGCTGCTGGTGCTCCTGGGCTCAACTGATAGTTAGTTTTCAGGAGGTGCTGCAGAAGCAACTCAGAGCTAGGACTCGGCACTAACACTGCAAAATATTTAATCTTCAAACAGCTGGGGAAAGTACGATGGATAGCAGGCCATACAGAAAACAGCAGCTTAAAGTAATAAGCCTTTCAGAGGTCAATAAGCAAATTCTAAGATACTGGGTTTGGTGTGCTTTGAGAACTGACCTGGGACCAAAACCAGAAGTGACAACACTCAGTTGACGAGGGTGGCCCAGTGCCAGGAATCTGAAATACACTTTAACCCTAAAGTCAGTTTCCTTATGAAATCTAAACCATTATTTGGGGAAATCGCCTAGACCATGCATCCCACCTTGCAAACAGCACTTGAGCACCCAGTGTCTTGAGTTGTCTCCTCAGCCATGAGCACTATTTATTGGAAATATATGCCAACCAGAGGTATGGGGGTGGAGGGGACTGCCTCTTTCTGTTTTCCAATGACAGATACCACTGTCTTGTACATTATGGCCTCTAATAAGAAAAAAAAGAGAGAGCCTACAACAGATAATTTGTCAAACAGACAGACACCAGGCACCTTCAGGTACTCCTTTGCTACACGCCATGATCAGATAAAGAGTCTCTGGCAGAAACAGTTCTCCAAAACAGGACAACTAAGACAGTAAGAGAGACCTGATGCTTCTGTGCTAACAAATCAAGCATTATCATTTAAGGAAAAAAAAAACTTTACAAAAAGTTAAAATAAATCACATCAAAAATATTAATGAAATAATTTCTGGTACCAGAAAACTATTAAAACCCATGGCTCATAATACTTTTCATTCTCTTGTCTGGTCCCTTACTCCCCCTTATTATGAGACTTGCTATAGGGCCTTATATAATAAATTGTCTTTTAAATTTCATCAGATAGAAAATTGCCTCAGTTAGGCTAATGATACTCAGGAACTAGTATTTACCCCTTAGCCAAGATCAAAAATTTAACAGTAACTATTAAAAACTTGGGGAATAAAATGACTAAGGTGACACCATCCTGTTCTGACTCTATTTTACGTTTGCTTAAATAATTCTTAGACCTTCACCTGATTCCCTCAGTGGTCACATATGCTTTGGCAACACATGTGAGATTTCCATGGCCTTGACCATGGTCCAGATGTATTAGCCAAAATAATTGGCAAGTTATATCTAAAATAACTACTATGCTCTGCCAGGAATAAATGTTTCAAGGTTACTCAGACCTTCATCTAATTTTGATATATCTTTCTGGGTTTTCCTTTTAAAACTGTGTATTCCTGAACTTGGGCACCAAGAAACTTTTCAGAACCCCAGCCTGCTCATGGTTTGGCCACCAAGAAAGGACTTAAAAGTTTCAATTAAATTACCAATATGGTTGTCAATAACTATTCTCACGTGGATCATTAAAGTTGTCAAGGACACTCACTTAGAAGAGGCATTCTGTGTTCCCAAAGGAAGCAAGCACCTCCAACCTATGGCCTACACACCATATCCTACCTAATACAAAATTTATTTAAGCTATTTAAACATTGTAAAATTATTTTGGGCTTTTTTGCAATTTTTTTTGGTAACTTAATTGTGATTCTCCAGTATAAACTTTGCAGAAGAGAGCAGGAGGCTGCATTATCAAAAGGTTGGTCAGACTTGCCTGCTAGAAATTAAATAAGAATGGGCAAGGGCACTTTAGGAATTGCAGAAAGAGCAGGTAAATGGGAGATGGAGAGATAAAGTAGGAAGTTAAGTACAGAGGAGAGGATTCTTGGGTGACCGGAGAGGAATCTGGAGAGTAGAGGCTAGGTGAAGTGTTGTTATCTAGAAGGGTAACCTGACCCCTGAGAGCTGATAATGGAGTACCTATAAAGGCTTTAAAGTAGCAGGGCAGAGGCTCATTTTGATGTAAGTACTATGGCAGCACAGGAGAAAATGGATTCCATCAGAGCAATGGAGAGAATAGAGTCCAGTTAAGAGGGTGGTCCATAGTTCAAAAGAAAGTATGAGGTCCCAAACTAGAGAAATGCAGTTAAGAATGGGAAATATAAAAATCAACGTCCGCTGATTTAATTAATAACACTCTAATAGCCTTCAACCCTAACAGAGTCATTACACACCTAAAAAAATAAAAATAAAAATACATGCATTACGTATTTGTAAACTGCTGTTGAAGCCTGAGTCAGAGCTTGCTTCCTTTATCCTGATTTCAACACAAAAACACCTTTTCTCATTAAACTCCAAAGAAACTGGTTATTCAACAGGGAATAACACTGTGTATAATTCCACTCACAACACAGACCCTGGGACATCTCTACTTTTGTCTGTTTTGCCCACAGATAATTTTCGAAGCAAGTCTTATGATCTCGTCTTGGAGCCCCGCCCCGCGCACCAAGACAAATGCCAAAGTTTGGTTTGGTTTAGTTTTCCTTTCTCAGAGCAGCTAGTTGCCATGGCCTTCTCCTCACTCACTCAGCGGGTTCCGGGACGAAAGCCCCCGCGAAATAAACAAATTAACTACACGGGATTAAGGAGGTGGCTAGGGAGATTTGTTGAGACTGCAACGATTAAAGATTCCGATTCTCACAGTCTCACCTCCAGGCCGCCACTTGCTGAGGGGCTCCCTCCGTGAGTTACGATGGACGGTCCCTTCTACAATTACTGTAATGCTTTGGGCTCAAAGCGAGCGGGAAGTGGAAAACTAAGTTTCTTTTCACTTACCCTAAAGGCCGCCATACCTATGACCCTCTCGGCTCAAGTTTTCGGACGGAGAGCGCAGAGGGACAAAGCAGTTCACTTTGCTTGCGTCACCGTAGCCCCGCCTCTTTACGCTGGGAGCCCAGGGACTCCTGCCCTTTCCCCGCCCTCCTACCGCGGCTTTGTCGGCGCCAAAGTCAATTGGTTAGCCTGGCTTCAGAGAAAGGGGCCTGTCTTAGTGGTTGACATTCCAGTCCTCCATACATCTAACCTCTCAGAATAGTCTCCACACTCCAACTAGAAATTGTTTTCTTAGGTGAATAGCTGTGTATGGGATTTGTGTAGATAAGAACTTAAAACTCAAGTTAACTGCCTTAATAAACAACCATATAATTAGGCACAAGAGCAGGTCACCACTGCAATCCTTGGGGCTATTCAATTACATTCATTCTAGAACTGTCACTAAGCACCAATTCTGTCAAGAACTTGTTCAGAGTACATAACAGAACCTAGTGGCATATCACACAGCACCAGGACAAAATGACAAAGAAATTTTAGAAAGACCTAAATGCTATTCAAGAAAATAGAACACGGACTGGCAAGACATTTCAGTGTGTAAGAGGTACCTACCTGCTGCCAAGTCTGATGACCTAAATTATTCACACACACAGTGAATAAAATATATTAAAAGTTTAAAAATAGAAGGGATCTGTTTACTAGTTCATACAGATTGAAGGCACTGATAGGGTGATTTGAGAAAAGGCAAAAGGAATGTAGGTCAGGGGTATAGGCAAAAGTAATATCAGGGACAGAGAGTGGTAGGTTACAACAGTGAAAAATCAAAGATACTACAAAAGAGGCTCTGTATGTCACTATAACTAATTTGGATTGTTTGTTTTGTTTTATTTTACTCTATTTTTTTTAGTTGCCTGTTGGTATTCCAAAGAGAGACAATGAAGGCAAGGAAGGCAGAGGTGGCAGAATCAGGGAGGACATGAGGGAGGGAAACTGTGATCAGAATGTATTATATGGATATTCTTAATTGAAAAAAGAATAAAAATAAGAGTAATTGGAAGGGTATTAGCATTGGTGTGACTTGATCTAAAATACATTATAAAATGATGATTATGATGTTCTCAGGAGACTATATTGTGAGGAGGTATATTATTCTCTATAAGGACAGAGGCTCCCTGAGGCCTCTGTGAATAATTCAGAGAAAAAGTGTCCATAATGTTCCCATTAACTTCACAGTATTAGGTAACTGCATTCACTCATTCATTCAATAAATATTTAAGTATAAATTATATAGTAAGCATTAATGGTATACTAAACGTATTTGATACTTAAGGTAGATTCATTTTTAATGAAATAACAATGAAGTATATTATTAAATGATTAAATAAATAACAATGGTCATGAAAAAAGACTAAAAGTTTTATTATTTTTTACACTTAAAGTGCAGCATACATATTTATAATAGGATATCAATATGAAAATACAATATTCAAGTAAATTCTATTTCACAAAGTATAAATAAAAATAGTGAACAACATTTAAAATTTTCATGAATTTATTTTCCTGACAAGAATAAAACTATTTAAATATTGGTCAACCACAATAAGAATTAGCAAATATTTCAGTTTCTGGTTTTGAGGTCTAACATTTTTAATTACATTATCAGGATCTAATATTTGTTAATATTCAATGGGTGCTTTGGGGGAGGTTTTAAGTGATTCTCTTTGTTCGAAGTTAATTGAGGTACACTTGTCTATAATTTTAATATTAAATTTAATATTAAAAAATTTTTCACAATTAACAGTAAAGATGCAATCTGGGAAAATTGTGAATAAGCATGTATAGAATCAGAGACGTTTTTGCTCAAAACTTCAGGAATTAAGATATGATCCATGTCTCTGTTTCTTTAGAATCAATTATCAAGTTATCAAAAGTTTCCATTAACTGATAATTTTACTTTTAAATTTCTATCATAGTTGGTAACAACTTTGATTTTTTTTTCTTTTTCAAAAATGAGTGAGAAAATCAAGTGACCATAGGTGTGTGGGTTCATTTCTGGGTCTTCAATTCTATTCCATTGACCAATGTGCCTGTCACTGTACCAACACCATGTAATTTTTATCACTATTGCTCTGTAGTGCAGTTTGAGGTCTGAGATGGTGATTCTGCCAGAAGTTCTTTTATTACTCAGGATTGTTCTGGCTATCCTGGGTTTTTTTGTTTGTCCTTATGAGGTTGAGAATTGCTATTCCCATGTCTGTAAACAATTGTGTTGGAATTTTTATGGGGATTGCATTGAATCTGTAGATTGCTATTGGTAAGATGGCCATTTTTACTGTTAATCTTACTGATCTATGAGCATAGAAGACCTTTCCATCTTTTGATATCTTCTTCAATTTCTTTTTTCAGGGATTTGAAGTTGTCATAGAAATCTTTTACTTGCTTGGTTAGAGTTGCACCAAGATATTTTATGTTATTTGTGGTTATTTCCAGAATTCATTCAGTTTGCTTTTTCTTTATATTTCCATTTTCAGGTCTTGAAAAGTTTTATTCATTTTCTTACACTATTTGTAATATTTTGTGGATTTCTTTAAGGGACTTATTCATTTCCTCTTTAACAACCTCTATCATCTTCATAATACTGTTTTAAAATTATTTTTTCTTGTGCTTCGGCTACGTTGGAATATTCAGGGCTTGCTGTAGTAGTGTTGCTGAAGTCTGCCAGAGATAGATTGTCTTCTTGTTAATTGTGTTTTTATGCTGATGTCTAAGCATTTGGAATTGGAATGATTATATGCCTAGGTGCTGATACCTGGTTTTGTCTTTGTTCAGTGGGTGTTTAGACTTTTCTTGGTTTCTGCTTGCTTCCTCTCTGTATTTAGGAATGTATGATGGCTGTCTGTTGTCTGGTAGTAAATTCCCTGTGGATGAAATTGGGGATGGGTTGTGGAGCTGGAGTTGATGATCTGCTGTCTCTCTACCCACTTTCCAGGCAGGAGTGGCCCTTGGTTGGCAGGAGTTACCTTCCTGGGTTTGGGGGCTTGGGTAAAGCAGTGAGTTGGGGGAAGAGGTTAGAAGGTGAATATCTATGGAATTCATAGGAGATGGGGGCAGGGGACATAGAAGGCTGGAACAGATGTTCTGTTGCAGAACTGGGGGTGAGACCGGAGGACTGAGTCTGGAGGAACAGAGGTAAAGGTGACAATATGCAGTCAGCCTACCTACTTCCTTGGGAGGAGTGGACTATGGGTTATGGAATGCAGGTTGGAGTTGGAAGCAGGGATAAAGCACTTAGGGCAAGTAGGTGATTGGGAGAAAAAGTTCTGGGAGACGTACTGGAGATGGAATAGGGGGAGGCTCCCATGGGTGTTTGCTGCAGAATTGGGGGTGAGACCACCTTGGATCTGGAGGAACAGAGAGAGAGGTGAAGTTCTGCAGTCAACCTACCTGGTTCCCTGGCAAGATTGTGCCCCTATTTATTTTCTGTGTCTCCTAAAATGCAATATGCTGTTTCTGAGGTCATACAGTTGTGTGATAGCAGCTTGTTCCCTGAAGTATACCTGGAATGATATGGAGTCCATATTTAAACAGATTTCATTAGGCAAGTATTAGGTGGGCCAGTTTGCCAGTATCTACCCTTTCAATCACAAGTGAGCTTGCTTTGTAAAATTTGGAGTACTGTAATATTATGCAAAAATCAGCTCAGGATATGGTCATTTCCATGGATGGCTGAAGTAAAGTTGGAATAAAATGTCACTGGAGATGAGGATTAAGAGAATCAATTCTAAAATTTTAAATTCAAATCCTCTTCTGTTACCTCAATCGTTATCCTTGGAAATCTTTGACTTAAACTCATTCTTTGAACTCTTGAGATCTTTAGGCCTTAATATTTACACTAGCTATTTATAGCCTCAGAATTTATCACAAATAGAGGAATTTGAAAAAGAAACATTTGTTATCTGATGCTTTCCATGTCTCAGGAATTTGAAGTGATTTAACTGGATAATTTTACCTCTTGATGCCCCATGAGGTTGTAGTCAAGGCAGTGAGTAGAGGTGTAGTTATCAGAAGACTTGATTGAGTCTCTAAGGTCTGATGAGTCACTAAATGGTTGTGAGGAGCTATGAGTTATTTGCCATGTCAATTTCCTCATCAAGTTTTTGAGTATTCTCATGTCATGACAGCTAGCTTCTCTCAGAATAGGTGATACAAGAGAAAGAGCAAGGAGGAAGTTAGAGTGCCTTTTATGTCCCAATCTTGAATGTCACTCTCTGTCACTTCAACTACATTTTTCTATTTGTTAGAAGTGAGTCACAAAGTAAAACACCTACGCTAGGATAGGGGAATCATATTCTAGCTTTAGAATGGTAAAAACACATTATGTTTTGTGTATTTGAAAGGTACCAACTATCTTTTCCCTTTTCATTATCTGTTAGCAACATTGATATAATTTTGTCTTCTAAATAGCATAGATTCCATGTTATATATCTTCAATAACTTTGCAATGAAATCAAATATTAAACCTCTTTCATAATAGAAAATATTACATACCAATAATGATAAATGGCTTCCTTTCTTCTCTTACCTATGCACTCAGTCCAGGCCTGGTATGTTGCTCAATTGTTTTCAGGAACTGAGGCTCCCTTTATCATGTTGTTCAAGCTTCCCAACATATAATTCCATTTTCTGGTTCAAAATACCTTCTCCACTTTCAGCCATTACACATGGATTCCTATCAACAGGAAGTACAAAAGGGGAAAAAGTAGACGATACATCCTCACATTAAGAACACATCTTAGATGTATGTAAATCATACTGTTTCTGCTTAGATTCTATTGTTCATAAACTAGTTCCATGGCTTTACTTAACAGACTCTGGCTAGGAACTTAAGACTATGTTCTGAACAGCAATACACTGGGGAAACAGTACTATTATTACAGAAGGGAAAGCTGACTATTGAACTCCTTTCCCAGCCCTTTTGTTCTTTTCTGTTTGGACATTCGACATAATATCATCTTCCTCATGAACCCAGCTACTGACTTTATAGACACACACACACACACACAAACACACAAACACACACACACACACACACACACACACACACACACCTTGAGCAGATCCCTAATCTTTAAAGTTAAATGTGTCCTAAGATAATCGTATTTAATATTTATTAATTAATTTTTTTTTTTTTTTT